>VCJN01001859.1:0-108347 GCA_006384855.1 Tetraselmis striata
GGGGGGGGGGGGGGATGGAGGTACCGGTAGCGAGCTCGTTGTTATCCTGTCCGTGGCAGCTTGCCTATACAACCGACATGTTCCATCGCAACGGCGGGAGCTGCCGGTTGGTCGCTGCCGAAGGGGTAACAAAACGCTTCTACCGGTAGCGCAATCGGCCGGTCAACGGCGGGAACCGGCTCGCCGCGGGCGACGGCCAGTCGGGGGGGGGGGGGGGGGGGGGGGGGCGCTATGCCCGGCAAGACAATGGCGTAGCGGGATGACTGCGGGTAGAGACCACCGAGAAAGTAGGGGGTAGGGGTGGGGGTATTGGGGTGGGAGCGAAACATGTGGGATGAGCGGGTTCACGTTGTTGATACGGCGGAAATCCTGCGACCGGCTGTTGCAGCAAAAGGGCCGTTTTCGTCTCATGACGTTGGGCCCGGAGACCAATTTTGAGTTTAGCGACTTTTTTGTCTCCGGGCAGCGGCATCTCTGGACTTCTCTTAAAGGATATTCACGGGCTATCCGCACTTCGAATAGTATTACCGACCTTCGCCTTAAAAGCGACAGGTGATAGACTGCTAGCATAACCATCACGATTTGTGATATGTTCGGCGCGATCAGCGTGATTGCCGTGATATGATCTTAACTAGTTTATGGGGTTTCCTCCTTTCCTTCCCGCTTTTCCGGCTACATGTGCTGCTAAATTGTACGGGGTACTAGTTCACCCGTCGCTGCGCCCGCTTGTGTGTTGCACGAGTAGACATATAAAACAGCCGTAACAGCCGAACCCGCCATCTTCCAGTTTCGCTGCGCTACCCACAACGGTGATCTGTCCCGGAACCGGTTGCGGGCAAGGTCACAGGTTGTTTCAAGACCACACCCGGCTCGCCATCCGTGTGTAATTCTCATCCGTACGTCTGTGCATCACCATGCTACATGGAGAAGACCCCGTCGCCGGGCCGACGCTCGAATCCTTGCAAGCAATCATGCATATCCAGTCTAATTGCTGCTCTAGTTGAAATCGTCGCTGACCCAATATAATTGACGGCTCTAGAACGCGGTGTCGATGGAGACGGAGCACGTGGTTCTGGCCCCGGGCAGCTCGTCGCGGGACAGCCGGCGGGCAGCGGGGGAGCCGCAGTGCGCCCTTCATGGAGCTAGCTCAGAGCGGCCGTCGTGTCGGAGCAAAATCCGCGAGTGACGAGGACGACCACCTTGCGGTGCCATGGCTACCGCAACGAGCAGAGCATGGTTACGAGGGCATTCGACCGGTCAGCCGAGTGCATGGGCTTTTCTCTTTGCGTACCGACCTGGCGAATGACTACCTCAACCATGACGATGACCAGCGTTTGCCGGCCCGGGAGGAGTACGTTTGGATGGCGTGGTTTTGGGGCTCACACAGTTGCTCTTTGCGTAGCTCTCGACGAGTTGCTGCCCTACGTCCCGCTGCTAATCAACATTTCATTTATTTCCTACTTCGCGCGCGCCCGGAGCCACACCGAGGCCATCGACAAGGCGTTTCGTTTTCGTCTAGCCTTCCTGCGGAGGCTGAATGAGATCAAGCGTGTGCACGATGATCAAAGGGTGCTAGACTGCGGGCTCAGCATTTTCAGTCCGCAGCAGAGCATTTGGGCTCCGATGTGTTCGGCGATCTGATGCGCGATTGCGAGCGTCGGGTCTTCGAGGCGACAGTCGCCAGCAACGCGAAAACTAAGCTGCCTTTAGTGGTGGGGTTGCGGCGACGCTCGGAGGTTGTGGGCGTGGAACTGATCGGGGTGGCGGTATAGTGCGTGGCCGCGAAGGTGATGAGCACGCAAGTGACGGCGTGGGGCGCCTTCCGTCGGAGCTGTTGGTGCTTTGCGAGGTCACCTTTCGGTGACCGCCGCACAACGAACCATGGCAGCTCAACGGGCGGGATGAGCGTCCCGTGTGCGGACCGGACCCCCTTACCCTATACATGCTTCATTTATACATGCCTCGGTGCGGCGCTTCTTACCACAGCCGAGTGCGGGTGAGCTATCCGCACGCATGCACATGACGGTTCGACAACCCATCTCCCGTATACCATCTCATCATTGCATCCGTCGGATATTGTTACTCTACGGGTTACAACTGCTTCGCAACTACCATCATTTGCGCGTGTACGCTACGCGTGAGACATGCGCTAAGAGTGCGATGGGCGCGCGGGGCGCCCCGCCTACCTGAACATTGCCCCGCAAACCTGTACTGGTGCCCACGCACACCAACCCGTCCAGCAATTACCGTCCAGATGCCGGCAACTTAACCGCCGAGTCCGATTACTTTGCCAAAATGGGCCGATTACTCAGCTCTGGGCCCACATTCTCCGCTACTGGCCGGCGCCTTGCTGGCGGCGCTGTGCGGACATGACTCGCGCCGTGTGCGCACAGTCGTCAAACTTCTCGCACGAGAGACAACAGAGGCATCCCCAGAGGACAGTAACTCCGACCTGGTTGAGTCCCCCCTTCGATCCAGTGTGAGTTCACTCCGTCTGTCAAACATCGCACATACGTTATTGACGAGCCGGAAGCTCTCCCCGCCCCATGGGGGGCTTTACGCCGCCGGTCCCGTCTACATCATGAAGCGTTCGGCTCGGACGAGCAAGGGCGGCACCGTGCCCTCGACCTCGTCCTCTCCATCTCCCTCACCGCCAAGACTCTAAAGAGCTACGCCGGCAAGCTGTCTCAATTCCTGGACGAGTTCTGCCACGACTCCGAAAACATCAGCTCGTTTGAGGCGACTACCGCACCGTCGTTCGGTACCTCGCTTGGATTAGTGAGAGGGGGCACGTTGGGGCTTAGTTGTTGCAGCTCTACATGTCAGCAGTCAATACGTTTGAACTGCACAACATCGACCCCATCGATAAGGACAGCTTGCAACTCACCGCCGCACGTCGTGGCGTGGTACTCAGGCAGCGCCGCATAGAGGCTGTCCCTTTGCGAGTCCTTAAGCATGCGGATGTCGCTTACCCTTGCGTCGAGCGAGCCGAGTTGATTGTGTCTGCGCCTCTGCGCTGCTTCCCCCGACTACTAGTATACGACTTCCGGACCCTCATGGCCGCAGTTCTCAACTTCATTTTTTTGCCAAGGGACTGACTTGCGTGTTCTGTCGAGTGCGGGACGTGCATATGTCGACTCCTGCAACATCACCCCGCAGGTGTACCGTGAAAAGGGGCGTGCCGGACGGCACGGCCCCAACTTACGACCTACGCGTGCTACTCCTTACCATGTCAGAACACCCCCGTTTCGTCCGTCTTATGCACCACTCCATCGACAACATCCGGTCTGCCCCCTTGGTCCATGTTGCATGGGCCTAGACTAAATTCTGGGCGATCACCCCGAGCAAGCAATCCAAGTCATGGATTGCCGCTACAATGCTTGACTGGCTCTATACGGCCGTTCTTGTCGTCGGTGTTGCCCCTCCCGCCGGCACTTTATGGACCTCTAACAACCTTCGCAAGGGTGCAGCCTCTAACGCCATCGGTGTCCCGCTGTCGCACATCCGCCATCAAGGCGGTGGGCCACACTCTCATACTAACGTCGTTATCATACGACTACATCGACCATGCCTTACGTCCTCCCTTCACCCGCCTGGCGCATAGTTATTCTTCGGCCACATCGCGCCCCTTCGCCACTTCCAAGTTCAACATGACTCGTCCGCAACAGTGGCCCTCCCGGCGCCCCCTTCGCGACCTGGCGCTACCCTTGCTTCGTCAAGCTGCCGCTCTCTTCGTTCGCTCTTCACTGTCAAAACCATATTCTAAGCTAGTTTATGGGGTTTCCTCCTTTCCTTGCCGCTTTATTTTCCGGCTACATGTGCTGCTAAGTGGTACGGGTTACTAGTTTACCCGCGTCGCTGTGCCCGTAGTTCGTGGTAGTATGCAGCACGAGTAGATAGAGAGAAAAGCATAGTCGCTATAGGGAACAGCTGCGCCTGCCATCTTCCAGATAGTCGCTACGTATGAGATACACACAGCGCCCCGCCCTCATCTGACTCCGTTTTCCCTCCACGCTTCCACGACTATAAACCTTCCTGCCAATTTCGGCTTGACAGTGTAAAACAGCCAGCAGCAAAAGTCGCAGCAACCGGCAGGCAGAAGGCAGCAAGGCAAGCAGGCAGCAACCGGCAACCCGCGGCCCGGCGCTAAGAGGGTTCTGCTTAAATGTAGGCTTTTTCCTCCTCCAGTACTTTGCGTGCATTCTCCGGACGCTCTCCCTGTAACCAAAAAGTTCATCTTAACCGGCAGGCAGAGGATAGTAGCACCCTTCATAGTACCCTTCATGGTACCAGTTGTCGGCATAGCAGTTGCGGTAGGGTAGTCGTGAATCACTTGGCCTTCACGGCGCCGAGCCCACGGCTCCGCCCACGCTGCCGGCACGCGGCACGGCACAGCCCGCAGCACCGGGACGCTCGGCATGCCTGCCGGCCCCCCCGTCAGGTGGGGCACAGCGTCGCCCTCCGCAGTAGCGGCGCGGCTAGGCTGCGTCGTAGCGGCGCAGGCACCCGCCCCTCCGCAGCCGACGACGTTGCTGCCCGCTTGGCCCGCCCCGCACCGCCGGTCCACTGTTCCTCGGTGGGGAGCTGGCGTCGGCTCGCTCCACTCCCGGCGCTCCTGGTGAGAGCCCCGCCGTCAAGGCTGGGGAAGGGAGGGGGGGGGGGGGGGGGGGGTTGAGGTTTTTTCTCCCCTGTCACATGCGATGTGCCACTTGCCCGGTCACCGAGGCAGACCGCCAACTGAGCATGATAGCGGGGAAACTATCTCCCCTGTAGAAACGGGGGGAGGGGGTACCTTCGTCCGCACACCCAGTTGGCCGCTTTCATGTCCTTCACCGACACACACTTCCATGTAAGGTGTGAGCTTACCTGCATCTCTCGGCACGCCCGCTGATGTCCGTGCCGGCAAAACCGCCTGCCCCGGCGTGGAACAGCTTGAGCGGTGCCAGCATGGCCGCGGCGGGGGACGCCACGCCTTGGGCTGCGGCGGTGGAGCGGCTGCACAGCCAGCAGGCGGACCTCCTGGCTGCCATCCACTCCAGCCCCACGAAGGCCGTCCTCACCGTCACGGGTGGGGCCTCCCAGGCACGCGACCCCCCCCCCCCCCCCCCCAGGCCGTTAATCGCCCGCTGCCAATGCCTGGCTGCGCTGAGCTGGGATGAGAGTTACCCCCCCATGGTTGAGTAATTACTCGAGTAATTACTGGTTTACGTCCCTCCAAGATTTTACTTCAAGTAATAAATGGCCCTGGCGCCGTCGCTGGCGTGTCTGGCGCGCAGAGCGCGCGACGCATTGCTGTTTACCGGCGTGTCTGGCCGAAGCGCGTAGCTTGTAACTGGGCTATTGGCACCCTTTGTACCTTTTTGCAGCCTGTGCATGGCTTGCCTGGAAAGGAGCGGGGCGGGGGGGGGGGGGGGGGGGGAGGGGGGGCTGGCGGGGGGGCGGGGGGGGGGGGGGGGGGGGTGCGCTGGCGAGGAGGGGGGGGGGGGGGGGGGGGTTCATGTAATAACTCGAGTAATTACTGGTTTACCTCAAGCTGTGTATTTACATGTAAGGGGTAACTCTCATCCTAGGCGCTGAGAAGGCGGCCTGCAGCCCATGGATCGTGCGCATTGTCATCCACTGACAGTACAGTACTCTGCCGCGGCAGGCACTGGCGTCGCTGCTCTCGGAGCCGGGGGCCTCCGGCACGGTGCTGGAGTGCAACGTGCCGTACAGCATGGAGTCGGCCGTCGATCTGCTTGGCAAGGTGGGGCCTGGGCTCGCTGTGCATTGAGGTGCCGCCTCCACTCCACTCCTTTAGAGTTTGTTGTTCCCCGCCCCTGTGACGGGACTGGCAACAGCAGGACAACCCTTGCTGTGGGTCTTGTCCGAACAGCCGCCTGTTTGGGCATTATAGTACCCGGGTACCTCTGGAACAGCATGCCGCATCTCGTCCCCGCTCCTCTGCTCTGACAGCCAGCTCCACCCGCCCCGCACAGAGCCCCGCCCAGTTCTGCTCCGCCGAGTCGGCGACGGAGCTGGCGGTGGCCGCGTACCGGCGGGCCGTGGCGCTGACCCCCTTTGGCGAGCCGGTGGCGGGCGTCGCGGCCACGTGCGGGCTGGCGTCGGGGCGGCCCAAGCGCGGCGACCACCGCGTGTGGGTGGCGGCGCACGGCGAGGCCGGCACGGAGGTGTACGGCCTCAAGCTGGCCAAGGGGCGCCGCGGGCGGGCGGGCGAGGACGCGGTGGCCAGCCAAGTGATGGTGGCTGCCCGCCATGTTCCGGCCGGGGGAGGGGCGGTGGGAAGGGGAGGGGGCACAGGGCTGCGGTGGGGTGGGGCGCTGTGCGCTGAGGCCGGGGTCGGTGGCCGGTGCGCAGCTCAGGGCGCTGGCGGACGCATGCGGCGTCGGGGGCGGGTTGCTGCCCCCGCTGGAGCTGCTGCCGCCGGAGGATGGCTGCGAGGAGCTGCAGGTGTGCTGACGGCGCACAATGGCGGGTCATGCTGCACACAAAGGGGGAGGGGGAGGGGGGGGGGGGGGGGGGGATGGACGGCAAAGCCGTGACCGGAACGCTGCACACCGGTAAAGGGCTCAGGCGGTCAAAGGTCAAATGGAGAGGCAACCATGGCACAACTACAGGGGCTGCTCCTGCAGGTGGCAGGCACAGCCCCAATTTGAGACTTGCGATCAGGGTTCCCAGAAGTGCGTCGGTACCCGGGTACCTGTGCAGATATCGGTGCAGCTGTGCATGCGCGTGGGGGATAGGGCGCTGCCGGTGGGCGCAGCCGCCTGCCGCTGGCGGGGGGGCTGAGGTGCCGCGGGTGGGGGCGGACGTGGGGCAGGTGCGGTCGCTGCCGCGGCGGGACCCGCTGGACGCGCTGCTGGCGGGGGAGGTGCGCTCGGTGGAGTACAGCGGCGGGCGGGTGTTTGTGGATGCGCCGCGCCCGGGGCGGGTGTACCTCCCCGGCTCCTTCAACCCGCTGCATGAGGGTGAGCATTGCCCCCCCACCCCCTTCTTCCCATGAGAAGTACACGTAACGGAAATCTGACACTGACCGTCCATTCTGCTGAGAATCGCCAGAGGGTGGCAGAGAGAGAGAGACCAGACGGGGGGGAGGGCGTACCGTGACCGCACCGCATGACAGGTCGGCCGTAGGCGGTAGCTGTCAACCCCCTCTCAAAAGGGTGAGAAACCATAGACACTCTCCTTAAAATGAATGGGAGTGTGCGATGAAGGCCGCAGCGGGCAGCGCGTTGAAAGTTGACAGCGCAAAGCGGGGCGTTTGAAAAGATTGATCCGTAGCAAACCCAAAGCGCGGTGACCTTGCCTGTCCGCGGACAGGCCGGCGATCGGCATGCCCGTCTCGCGACGTCCCCCAAGCGGGCTCGCGCACCACTGACGGTGCGCCCGCGGCGGCCAGGCCACGAGAAGCTGCTGTCCACGGCGTGCGAGCTGCTGGGCGGCAAGGAGGGCTGCCTGGAGCTGGCGGTGTGCAACGCGGACAAGGGGACGCTCGACAGGGCAGTCGTGGCGGAGCGCGTGGAGCAGATTGTGGCGAGCGGGCTGCCTCTGGTGCTGACCATGGTGGGCGCCCCATGCTCGCGTCTCCTGTGCCCCCCCCCCCCCCCCCCCCTCCACGGGGGCTGTGCCGGAAGCCACCACTAAGAGTACGACGGACCATTAACAATCAGGTAATCGTCCGGTGGCATAGCGGCATGGGGCGAGCAATAATGGTTACTTAATAGTATTTGCCTCGCACACGAGGGACGAAGCATAGACACCATGCAACCGGCCAACCAGGGTGTACCCCGCCCCTTGGAAGGACACCGACATGTGTTGGCTTCGGCGCTCAAGTGGCGCCTTGCATTGTGCTCGTCCAGTGCATGCGGTGGCGGTGGAACGCAATATCCCCCCCTCTGCAGCATCTAATTGTGCGGGGTTCCAGGGGCTAGTTTACGGGCATAAACTCAACATTCCCCTCCCCTCCCCTCTCCGGCCTGGCCGCTCCCGATGGACAGGAGCCCTTCTTCACGGGTAAGGCGGAGCTCTTCCCGCGCAGCACCTTTGTGGTGGGCTACGACACCGCCGTCCGCCTCATCAACCTCAAGTACTACGGCAACAGGCGAGCCCCCCCCCCCCCCCCCCCCCCCCCCCCCCGCTTCCTCCTTCCTGCCGCTCCCAACCACCTGCCGAACGACATGACAGCCCACTCGCGGATGCCAGGCATCCTGCCCACGGGCCGCACTCGTAGCAATGTCAAGTCCGGGCACCCTTAGGGGATGGTGCCCTTGCGGTACATCAACGCGCCCCAGACAGCTCGGCGAGTCGGTCGCCGGTCCGGGGGCCAGGGCACCGGTCCTCCGGGGTCACTGCATCACTTGTGCAACGGCACGGCACCCTTGGGTCGGTGGGGGCACTCAACCCCCTGTCTTGACAACCGGACTGTGCTCTGCGCGGTCTCGCGGCGCAGTGAGGTGGAGCTGGCGCGGCAGTTCTCGCGGCTGGAGAGCCTGGGCTGCACGTTTGCCGTGGCGGGCCGGCTGGACGGCGGCGAGTTCAAGTCCCTGGAGGACGTGGAGGTGCGGCCGCGTCTGACGGCAACCGGCATCGGGGACAGCGCCGGCACGATGGGCTTTCCTTTGTAGACTCTAGGGCCTCTAGGGCCTTAGGGTAAAAACGGGGGTGTAGGTACTAGTGTTTCAGCCAATCCAGTAGGGTTGCTTTACATGCATTCGGGTGAAAGGGTAACAATGCGACTATACGGGTTTGTCTTTAGGGCTAAACACATTACACCAAAAAGAGTCCTAAACCTGATAAATTGGAGCAAGCAATATATTTGTATGCACACGGATCGACTCGCACTGCAGTTGACCCCCCCTTTCCCCTCTTGATGCAGGTCCCTGACCACCTGCGGCCCGTGTTTGCGCTGTCCATCTCGGAGGACCAGCTGCGGGTGGACATCTCCTCCACTGAGTTGCGCCAGCGCAAGGCGCAGCAGGCGCCGTCCTAGCCTCCCGGCGTGCCGCGCCCCACGGCGGCAGACGAATCATTGACCCTGGCCCCCCAGGGGGGGAGGGGTCTGGTGACGCGGGATGAGGCAGCGGGATGCGTGCCTGGGTTCCAGCAGGCGCCCAGCGGTCTCGGCGCTCCTTTCCCTTTATATTTCGCGGAAGACGTGGGTGGCGCGGCAGATGCTGCGGCACGGTGGGCCCACGCATACGCATAGCTCAGCAGCGCGCCGCGTCCTCGCAACATTCGCAGCGTCAGCAGCGAGATGGGGCTGGTGTGTTTGGAAGTCAAGGGCGCGAAACGAGCACGCACGAGTCTGCGGCTAGAGCCTCAACCTCAAGCGGTATGTACATAGATAGCCTTTGGCCCCGGGAGGCCCAACTAGAGAACTGTAAATACCCATCCGCATCATTCTTGAGGTTGCGCGCATCCAACAGAGCGACACCCACCGCACTTTCGCGCAGCCTTTGCCGCACACCCGGACAGAACCCAGCCCGCATGCCGGGAAATCGGTCCTTGGATACTCACGGCACTGCCCCCTCACTGCACACATACCATGTGTTGATTATAATGCCGATAGGGATATCGCCTTGCAGAGTGCTCAAACACGTTACGCCGTCTAGCGTATTACCCGCACCCAGGCATGCCCCCCCCCCTCCGCCCCCCCCCCCCCCCCCCACCGAGATACACTCACATCATTGCTCAGCGGTGGGCAGCGGTGGCACGCAGCGAGGGCAGGGCCAGCCTCACCTGGGGCCGTGCTCCTCGTAGTCCGCCTTGGTGTGGCAGGCGGAGGGGAAGGTGGGCGCGGAGGCCAGCACGCTGCCCCCAAACCACACGGCGTAGCGCTGGTTGTAGTGGCTCACCACGTTCACAGTGGGCGCCTGCGGGCGCGACAGCGGGATGGGCGGCTGGCTGTGAGTGCCCGCCTCCGGAATGGGCCGCTGCTGGAGATCTGCACCCGCTGATAACCCAGTGAATGACCTCCGGGCGCCGAACGTCATTCATCGCGATGCGCCGGAATGTTGCAGGGGCAGTGCCGAGGCCAAATGGCATTGCACCCCCACTCAAGCAAAGCGTACGGAGGCTGGGACGCCGTCTTGTGGGTATTCCCCCCTCTGCAATGACCACTCGCCAACATCCAGGAGCTGGATCGAAATGGGTGTAGCAACGCGCCTTACGCGGCTCATCAAGAGTATAGTGAACGCGCGGCGAAGGGTAGGCATTCGTACGGGTCACTTCATTAAGACCACGGGAGTCTACTTATAGTCTTAGGGGACTCGGGCGGGCTTTGCTATGTGCCCAAATGGGATGCCATGAAGCCCTCCAACCACCTACATCCCCATGTAAGGCCTCTCTCTGTCTCTCTGTCTCTCTGTCTCTCTGTCTCTCTCTCTCTCTCTCAGGGACTCAGATTGACCAGGACGCACAAGCTCAGCCTCAATCGCAGGCGTGTTGTTTGCCCAACTCAGCTGCTCGGCCGGAGACAACCGGATCGCGTTTCATGGTGCCAATTTCATGGTCGGCCGCGAATCAGGCAGCCTTACGGCAAGCTCGAATCCATATAGCGCCATCCGCTATTGGCAGAGCGCCCATGCATGGGCACATCGTAATAGAAGCAAAGCAATGTACGATTGATGTTGCGGGCGACCGATACACAGCATTGCCATTACTGGCCTGCGCTCTCATTTCTGCAAATAATAAACACTATGAATGAACACTTTGGCTCACAAAAACGCGGTGTCCCGAGAGCCTGACGTACACCACTGAGTGTACTCTGAAGGGGTCGGTGGGGTTGCCTGTGTTGCGGACGTGAGTCTGCCCTCCACGATGTTCTTGATGTCCCGCTGCATCCGCCGGCCGAAGTCCTTGTACATGGTGGAGCCACCCTGCGCCCACCAGGATTCGGTGCGCTCTCAGGCGCGTTGAGAGACACTCCGCGCGCGCCAAGGGGGCGAGTGGGGTGGGTGCCCACGGGCGTGCGGAGTGGGACAATTACGATGCCGTCCTATGCTGAGAGTGCGTGTACGCTGTGTACCCGCGGCTACCACAAGTATACATGCAATATCAAGCTGCCGTGTGGCAAGCGTTGTGCTTTTGATGCGGGTGTGACAATTACCATGTCTATGTACGCTTCGAGTACGTGTTCCACGAGCACCCGAGGGTACAGCGAGTGTATGTACGACATCACGTTGCAGTGAGGAGATCGTTGTGCTTTTGAGGCGGATGTCGCTTCGATTGTTACACTGGTTACCGCAGCTCGTGTTCCTGATCCAGGGACCGAGAGGTCGTAACCGTTTCGATCCTACTGAAACCGAAAATAGATGCCTTGCGCCCGGGGGGGGGAGGGGGGGGGGGGGGGGGGATGTAGTGTGACAATTACGATGTCTATGTAAGCTACGAGTACGTGTTGCACGTGTACCCGTGAGGAGATTGTTGTGCTTTTGAGGCGGATGCCGCCTCGATCGTTAGGCGAGGGGGTAGGCGGCAGGGCCCAACAAGGCAGGCTAATGCACGCACGCTCAACACGATGTTGTTGTACAGCGCGCGGCGCGAGTCGATGCCGCAGCCCTGGATGGCGCCGTCCACCAGCTCCGGCAGCCCCGTGCTGAACTCGGGCGAGTAGAGCTCCGGGTGGAAGAATATCTCGGGCCCCGCGAAGCGCTCGTAGCCGACAGAGAACGAAAACTCCTGCAGCAAGGGAGGCAAAACCGGGCAGGCCCTGTGAACAATTAACAAACCTGCTTGGGGAACATCGTATATATATTTGTAAGTAGCACTGTTTTATTCACTAAAGAGAAAAGCCGTTGGTACTTTCTTTAGCGCAAGTTGCTGAACAGGTGCGTATGCAGTTTTCTACAAAACAGTCATTCATACACGTTCGACATTGCGAAACCCAGTCAACCGTGCGGCCTCCGGGGCGCGCGGGGGTTTGCGTCCCGAGTGGGGCGCCTCAAGCTCCTTGCCGGCCGGGCTGCTTCACCTGGCCGGCCTTGGCGTTCCACATGGTATGCGTGCGGCTGTACTTGGCGGGGTCGCTCTCGTGCTTGGCCAGCTCCTTGTTCATGTCAGAGCAGACGTAGCTGTACTTCTCCTTCACCTGCTTGGCCGCCTGCCGGGGAGCACAGCACCGGGGAGCGTCGGCGCTTGGTGCGGTGTTGAGCGGGTGGACGGGCGGCGGTGTCCCGCCGAGCAACCGACCTCCATGCTGAGCTCCGGGGGGATGCTCTCGCTCCGCTCCCGCAGCAGCTTCTGCACAAAGGCGGTCACGTTGCTGCCCGCGATGGGCATGCTCTTGATGCGGGAGCCCACGACGAAGCCGTCCACCACGGGCACCACGTGGCTCACCCCGTCGCCGCAGTCCAACACCACGCCCGTCAGCGGCTGCGCGCTGCCCTGTTTGGGGGGCAGCAACGGGGCGCCTCTCAGCTGCGTGCACGGCGCCCGCGTGGCTAGCCTTGCAGCACTAGGATGAAGGCTACCCGCACCCCCAGGTAATGACGACGTCATACCTAAATACCGATGTACGCCTCAATTGAGTTTCAAGGGAGTAACTAAATCTGAACCCATCGCCGGCCAGTCCAGATTGGCATTGCTCTTCCGCGCGATGGGTGACTGGGTGCGCCCTTACTTGGGCAGCGTATGTCAACTTACGCCAGCAGCAGCAGTGGAGTCTCATTGCTGTACACACATGCGCCGAACCATTAGGGAGGACTAATACGGTAGCATATACCCAACTGGCGTCGTTCGCCCACTGGCGGACTGGCTCTATGGTCGAAGAGCGGCGGAGATGGGTAGTACTCCTGTAATTGTAGGTCCATTTGTTACCTGAGATTTTAAATGCATCGGGTACGGATTCCCATTCCTGCTAGTTGTGGCGGCAGACTCGCTGTACCATAGGCGAGTGCAGCCGCCAGGTGCCCACGGACAAGTGGCTGACGCCCCTTCGTCCCCCGGCCCCCCTCCCCACTCGACTCCCTTCTCGGGGAGGTATTCCAGTTGCCGGGTCGGGTCAGGTTGAATGCGGGCCAATGTAGTGTCATGGCGGCCGACCTTTGAGGCGGAGGAACCCGCCAGGGCGAGCACCGCCTGCACGCCGATGTAGAGCCCCGACACGCCGAAGGTCTCAAACATCACCTCCGCGGTGCGCTCCCGGTTCTCCGGCGGGTTCATCGGCGGCTCGGTGAGCAGAAAGTTGTGCTCCTCCGGGTCGACGCGCAGCTTACTGAGCGGCGGCGAGTAAGAGCACAAGATTTCAGCGCAGCTGGTCGGGTTGCCGAGCCAGGCGCACCTGCAGGCGGTCGGTAGTTGCGCGCAAGGGGCATAGTATTGCGAATACGAGTGCTTGAGTACTCGCACAGCCTCTCGCGGAAGCAGCGGCGACGCACCGGAATATGCACTGCTGCCAGAAGCGCTCCATGTCGTCCCAGTCGGTCACCTACGCGCCACCTCGACCCGGTAAATTGCTGTTCATCACAGGGGTGACACGCACAGGACGCCATCACGCTGAATAGCGCGTCACGTGGACGTAGCTCGGCTGGTATCAGGCTAATGTTCTGCGTCACGGGATGGGGCGGGGGGGGGGGGGGGGGGGGGGGGGGGGCGGAGAGGCCCGAAAGGGGGAGAGCACCATGCCCTGCCGCAGCGGCGCAGCAGTGGTCGCCGTCCCGCCGCTCCGCGCCGCTTCAGCGCCAACGGTAAAGCGCAGATCATCCAGAGCGCCACGGCGCCTGCCATCTCCGTACGCGATGGATGTCGGGAACACGTCGCTTGGCTTTTTGCAAGCCGGCAAGCAAGGGCGCGGGTCAGAGCTGGTCGGTGTCCCCGAGGGGCTGCTAGGCAACCGCCGCGCGCTCCTCCGCCCCACCCCTCACAGCCCCTCCGCGCTGGGCGCGCACCTCTACGTTCCCGGCGAACCCAACCTTGGTGTATCCTGTCCCACAGTCCATGACAACAGCTGGTCGTTCCATGCTGACCCTGTTCAGCACGGCTGCAATGAGGGTCGTGTGCTTTTGCGGGCACCTCTCTGCCCGGCTGGTAGGTGGACTCAGCTGGTAGGTAGGTATCAGCTGCTTTGGTACCGTTGTCGGTCATCGCGGGTCGAATAAATCTGGACGGACCAATATGAAACGAAAATCCTGCCTGCTGCTGGAATGTCATCGGGACTGCGTGCGTGACGATCGATCGAGGACGATCTGGACGGACAAATATAAAACGAAAATCCTGCCTGCTGCTGGAATGTCATCGGGACTGCGTGCGTGACGATCGATCGAGGCCGAGCGAAGAACTGGCCCGAGAAATATAATATATGTCGGATATTTATTGAGGGAGTACAGGTAATCCTTAATTAGTTCAGGGTGGTGTTGTTAAATGGTTTTTGGCCAGGACGCGGGTTCGGGTAACATTACTCGTACATTACTCGTAATGTCTATCACATTACGGTTCTGTACCCGGGTACTCATTAGTTTAACACAAGCAAAATGATGCGCGCCACGCGCCCCCCACTGCCCCCCCCCCCCCCCCCCCCCCGGGGGGGGGCAACCACAGGACCGGCCCCCGCGCAGGGCGGGATGAGGCGCGCGCTCGCCGCCGCCGCCAGCCCTGCTGACCGCCCGCCTGGCCAGGGTATCCGCATGCATACGCAAAGAACTCGTGCAGGATACGCGTCGTCCGTTTGCACAACCTTAGTCCCACCCACCGTGCCTGTGACCATACGCCGGATCTCCTCCCGCCTGCCTGTCCCTTCTCAACCCGCCACCTCAAGAGCTACTTGCTCCGGCCCAGCTACCGTCCCCGGATCTCGCGGCTGCGCCGCCCCGCTCGCCCGGCAGAATGATGAAGCTCAAGACGTTCGGCGCGCCGCTGGTGGTGCTGGGCTATAAGTATCTGAACGTGGATCCCTCCTTGCAGCAGGCTCGCACCGCTTTCGGGCTGTCCCTGGGGCTGGTGGTGCTCACGTGTCTCTTCCTCTACTCCAAAGTCAACAAGCACAAGCAGACCGATAAGACGGTGACGGTGAAGACCAAAAACATGCAGGGCGAGGCGACGGAGCAGACGCTGACCTGGATGGAGTACGACGTGTCCGAGCTGCAGAAGGTGCTGAGGCAGACTCTGGTGGGGGCGGCGATCGTGGTGGCCATCCACTCGTGGAAGGGCTACGTGCAGCCGCTGGTGTTCCAGGCGCTGCTGCTGCCGCTCACCATGCTCGATCACCAGCTGTTCCACATCTACATCCTGGGCCGCCCCGCCACCGGCGACCTGGAGCGACCCTGGAAGGAGGACAACCCATTCGCCGCCATTCAGCAGCAGATGGAGAAGTCCAGCGAGGCCACCGGCGAGATTGAGGGCTCCGGCAGCAAGAGCGGGAAGGGCAGCGCCAAGAAGCAGTCTAAGAAGGAAAAGTGAGCGGCGCTTTTCCGTTCCCGGGGGGGGGGGGGGGGGACCCTGGTGGGTATATTAGGGGGACCCTAGTTGGTATATAGGAAACGCTAAAACGGCGCTGCCCGGCACGTAAGAAATTGTCAGCATGCATCTAACCCGAGCGTGCAAGATTCTGTGCGAGCATAGCAGCGGATGTTCTCTCGCTACCAGCACTCGCAGCAGCACTCAGTGCATGCACCTGTTGCAAGTTAGATTCCCTTGCGCAAGACACTTGCACGACATTGCTACATGTAATTGTGTCTTTCCACTCTGTGCGGCCTCTACGCCGCGCTGCTGCCTAGCAAGAGAGGTAACAATCCCGATTCTCCTTCGGCCGCGGCCACTGCGGCCAAAGGCTGTACGATCAACATCTGCGGATGGACTGGCGAAGAGGCAAAACATCCGCCTCGTACATGTCATCTAGAAGATGGAGACGCAATACTGGGTCTCTGCAGCATGGTTACGGGCCTGCTTGTGGGATTTCCTTGCTATCGGCGGGATGCCTCCGATGCACAGAGGAGGCACTCCCTGGAGCTGGGGCATATAAGGCGTCCAGACGGAGTATGTACCATCCGGTTGTGCAATCAAACGTGCCCACTTAAGTGAAGCCAAAGACAAGCGTTTGTGCATGTGTTTTTATTCAGTCATTCTGAATTCCCTTCCGGAGACACATCAGTGGTTGCCGTCTCGTGCCCTTTATTGGGATCTCGAGACTTGGCAGAACCCACTGCGCGCTGATGTGCATTAATCAACCAATGCCGCCCTCACACACGGAGGCACTGGACAGTCAGAGCGGCCCACCGCTGCAGTGCTCTCAGCAGCGAAAGATGCAGCAGCAGTGACTAGTGGTGCCCCAAACCGGCAACAGCAACGCGGACACAACAACTGGCTACTCCCTCCATGCCATTTTATAATTGCCAACAATAATGCTCTGCTGTTAGCATTGACCGGCTGCATTTTTTTGCAATTCCCATCGAACCTTTGGATAGACTAAGTGAGGGGCATTCGGCACTGCTGTCACAAAGACAAGCGACAACAAGCAATCGCGGTCACTAGTAAGAAGAGACTGTGCAGACCGCTGGACCATGCATGATGGTGGTACGGGCAGCAAGATTTCCGTGGCGCCAGCGTTCACATTACAGAGCCAGCATTCTCTCTCAAGATTTCTGGTACAGCGCTTAGACGGCCTCGCGCTTGGCCTGCTCCTGCAGGATGGTCAGCTTCACGCCCTTGCCCTTGGGCAGGGAGATGAGAGGCTTGCTGCCCTTGCCGATGATGAACACGTTGTCCTTGCGGGTGCACCAGGTGTTGCCAGCGGCGTCCTTCAGGTGGATGATGTGGAAGCTGCCCTTGTGCTTCTCGTTGTGGTAGATCACGCCCACGCGGCCCCTGTTAGCACCGCCGGTCATGATGGCCAGGTTGCCGATGTCAAACTTGACAAAGTCCTTGATCTTGCAGGTCTCAATGTCAAGCATGATGGTGTCGTCAGCCTGTTGGAGGGAAAAAGGAATTGCTAAGCCAAATCCCAGCAAAATAAATAAATTGTGTACTTGCAAAGCATACCTGATAGAAACCTCAGTGCCACAATGCACAGGTAGATAGGTGTGTATGTATGTTGTGGGATGAAAGAGGAGATATCCACAGGAAAGCGCACCTTGATCTCCGGGTCGGGGAAGCGCAGGGTGCGGCCATCGTGGGTAGTGCAGTAGGGGTGCGCGCCCTTGCCAAACTGCACAGTCTTGACCTTGCACAGCTTGTAGGCGGCCTCCTCCTTGCTGATGCGGTGCACCACGTAGCGGCCCTTGGTGTCGTAGACCAGGCGGAAGTGCTCGTCGGTCTTGTCAATGTCAATGACGTCCATGAAGCCAGCGGGGTAGCCCTTCTCGGTCCGGACCTTGCCATCAACCTTCACCAGCCGCTGCATGAGGATGGCGTTACCCTCGGCGCCGTTCAGGGCATACCTGCGATGATGCGGACGGAGGTAAATAAACAACACAACAACAGCATGCCGCCAAACCCATCAATTGGATGCCACTGCCCGCACCCCTTCAGCTGCCCCGTGCTGTTTGCGCATGAAACCATGCCGTTGTATTTCGAATAAATGTCAAGGGATATTTCAGGAAATGAGAAGAGAGAGGAGATTAGGGGAAGGCGGGGGGCTCACTTCAGGCGGTTGCGCAGGACCAGCAGCAGGGGCAGGCACTCGCGGGACTTGTGAGGGCCAGGGGCGGGCTTGGTGGCCTGCGCAGCATCAGCAGCAGATGGAACACACAGTCAGGTAGGGCGTTGGCAAAACCTTACTTTCATCATAAACTCGAAGTCCCGGCACCAGGCCGGAGCCACCCTTTCCCCATCCCAGTCCCCATCTTCTTGCTGCCTCCGATATTCAAAAAGGCATGGACAAGTGCGGGACTGCATCCTGCCTATCGCCACCGGAAACAAATTCACCTGCCCCGGCCCCTAAGGTGTGCGAACATCAGCCCCGCTCACAGTCGCCCGATCGCTGGAAACCGATGCTGTTCCTGGAGTACTCGGACGGGGCGACTGCTACCGGCAGGCGCCCGCAGGTAGCCCTCAGGTAGCCCCGGCCGACGGACGCCCCCATTTGCCCGCTCCTAACCAGCTCGCGCGGCGGCCGCCTGCCGCCCGCCATCTGCCACAGGGCGCTCGTGGCGGCCTCCGTCGCGGCTTGCCTAGCCAGGCGGGCGACCCCTCGAGACAGACGCCACGACGCCGCACGATGCCCCCGCAGCAGCAAGTCTCGCTCGGCCGCCTGCCGCTGCCCGGCGGCGGGACTGAACTGCCGCGCCGCCGCCGCCGCAGGCGCAATACTGGCACTTAACTACTGCGCCGCCACTGCCCACACCCAGCGGCGACAGGGATCCCAGCAGGAGGGGGCACTCACGAACACTCCCCCAAGTTTGTCAAGCATCCAGTGCTTGGGTGCCTTAAGGCGCTTCAGGTGCTTCTTGGGACCGCGAGCCATGGTTGCTGGCTGTCCTTGGCAGGGCAAGGGTCGGGGGGTGGCCGGGGGTAGCGCCGGCTGCAAAGGAAAGGGGACTTCATGTTGCCGGCGCTGAGCAAAGAGCGGCAGCAGGGCGCCGCGCCGGGAACGGGCGAGCAGGCGGCGGCGCGCGCCCGCCTGATGATGCGCGAGGCGGAACTGCTGCGGACGAAGTACAACACAACGCGCGCAGTACCCTGTACCTGTAGCGCGAGCAGCATGTGCTGGACAATCCTATTTTAAAAAATCGAGCAATACTAATTAATTAAGGTACAGGGAGGGAGAGGAAGATTAGCCGAAACGTGCGCAGGCATATTTACATGAAAAGGCGGGGGACTTGCGGCAAAGAGCCCACAGCTTTGAGGGAGGGCGGGTTGTGCGGGCAGGAGGCCAGAACATAACTAAGATAGTGGTCGGTCCCATCTAGCGGACGACGATGGATTTATAAGATTCGACGGGTACTGAGGTGGCCAACTTTGTTGCCGAGGGCGGCACGCAAAGCTCGGTACTTCAGCATTTTGGTTCTAAAGTGCCAAGACTGTCCGGCGGGCGTGCATTGCTCTGTGGCTGCCACGTCAATTTTGCGTGGCGCAGAGGCCACGGGCAGCCGGTTTTTTGACACCCTCATACCCTAGGGCTAAGGGGAGGGCGGGAAAGGAAACCCCAAGATCACAGCTCTAAGCATTTCAAAGGGCGGAGGTAGGCGAGGGAGATGAGCTATCTCGGCGGTCTTACTTGATGAGGACTGCGCATGGGGCGGGCGGGGCGGCGCCCCGACGGAGCTAGGGCGCTGCCCAGAAGGCTGCGTAGGACCACCGTAGGAGAGAGCCGACCGAAAAGAAGCGCGGGTAGAAAGCGTAGCCGGGTCGATGCAATCGTTGATTCCCGCAGAATTGCGGGCCCATGCATCCGCCCATTGACGGATTTGTCTCGGGGCACGCCGATTATGTTTGTGCCCGACGCCGCGCCCTTAATCCGTATAAGGAGTGCGAGGTCCATTCGAAGCCTTCGGCACGAGCACGTTGGGGGGAGGGGGGGGGGGGGGGGGGGGGGGGGCACCGTAGTCCGTTGCCAAGGAGCGCCCAGAGTCGGACGGGGTGCTTGGCGGAGGGCAGGAATGCCCGGAACGCCATGTCGCGGTATAGATGACAACGCTGCGTAGAAGGGCTGTCCAAGCGTGCACGGCGGTGGCAGCGATTTTGACGTAAGGGCTTGAACCCGTTGCGACGCTTCAAGCCTTCTCGTGGTTGACGAACATGGTGATGTAGTGGGCGTCGACGGCCATGTCGCGGGGTCGGCAGAAGACGTGCGTGGGACTGAGTGACCACGGGAGGAAAAACATTAACGTCGAACATACCGCTGCGCTGTCGCAAAGGATGTTGCCGTAGTCGGTGGTGGTCGTGGGAAGGGTAGCAAGGTCGTCGAGGATGTCGGTGATGACGTCGCACGGCAGGGGAGCGCGCCGAAGCTTCTCGCTGTTTTGAGCTCACGGATTTGAAGTGCGCGCTTCATGTCGATGATGGCTGGACTTGTAGCCGGAGCGTCGTCCAGACCGGTGTGATGCAGGAAGGTGTTGCTGGCGGAGAGGTACGTCTGCGGAGACCTGGCACCGATGGTGCCGCGCTCCGCAATCCATAACCGTGAGGTAGTGGACGCATGTGGCCTCAGAGCAATCCAGGGGGTGGGAGGGGGGGATGCCTTCCTCGTCGATGAATAACTCGGTTAAGAGGCGTATTTTGCCCTCGTAGTTCGAGTAGGTGCTGGCCGTGAGCGATGTAGTCAAGATGTTGAGCACCCTTGGCGCCCTAGTCGCCCGTGCCGTACTGAGCTTCGATGCTGCCGCGCATGAGCTCACTCCAGCAGGAGTCTTAGCCTCGGCGTCTGCGATGAAGTACGTAGGCGTCTTCGTGGTGCGACGGACGCGCCGAAACGCGTTGTACGCCGCTGCATGGTTTGACGATGGCGCTCGCCGGGTGGTGACGACGGGGCCATGAGTAACACGAAGGTGCTGCCGGGAAGGTAGGGTGTTGTAGCCACTGATCTCGTAACGGGCGTCGCGCGAGTAACTTGCCCGTCGCGGACCGCCCGCGAGAGGCCGCTCTGCGAGCGACGGCCCGACGGGATGGGCGCGTCATTAAAGGTGGGGGGGGGGGGGGTGTCGCTTTAGACTCGTGATGTAGAAGGGCAGAATGAAGCCGAGAGGTTGACTCATGCAAGGGTAGGAAGGAGACGACGACCCGGACGTGTGGGTCTGTGGTGAGGGAGTCCCGCTCATATCGACGACTCAAGTGCAACGTTGGTTGGAAGGCACGCCCCAGTCTCCTCGAAACGCAGCTGAAATGAGTGTCCTCGAAACGCAGTTGCCAGGGGCCGGCACGGCGGAGCCCCCCATCATTCGGCCATGTCGGCCGTCGGGGCCTCGGCCTTCGCCTTGCCCTTACCAACGTCTTTGATGCCGTCCTTGCCGAAGGTGGTGCGCGGCGTCGCCGCCTCGTGCGCTCTTGAAGTTATCGCGGTTGCCGCCGCCGTTGTCCCGGTCACGGCCGTTGCGCCAGGCAGGGATTACAACCAAAGCGCTAACGAGCTGATGTCTCAGCGCTCGCGACGTTCGCGTCGTAGGCGCAAGGCGCAGTGTTGTAGAGCTCTAGCAGCTCGGTGAACTCGGGAGACCGCATGTTCTCGGTGCCATGGCGGAGGTAGCGCTCCCGTACGACATCGAGGGCGGAATGTGTCGCGCCGTTATTGTGTATCTGCGTGTCCGGACACTAGGCATAATGCTTGCGAAGGTAGGCCAAGCGAAACCGATGACCGTCATCGACGGCCTCCATGCTACGGCCTCGAGCCGTTGTCCTAAAGGCGGTGTAGTCCCGTCGGTGACTACGCACGCCGCAGCTAGCAACTTACACAACTCGATGGCCAAGCCGGCGATGAAGGCCCATTAGCACGCGGCGTGGCAGTACTCATCCGCTGCCGGTTGAAGATGGCGGTTACCAAGCAGGTACTCGAGCACGCAGTCGAGGGCGATGATGGGAAAAAGCCCAGGTGTCTCAGGCTGCTATCGAGAGGCATCCCGTTCTCGAAACTAGGCAAAGCAGTAGCGACGGCGGTTTTCCAATCAAGGTAGTGGGGTTCGCTCGAGGGAGCGAAGGTCGCACGGACGTTCGGGTCCATACCACCGGCGCCGGACTCGTTCCCGCTCGGAATGGCGTCCTCTTCGTCGACGGCAGTCGGCGGCACAGGTGGAGTCTCTTGGGTAGCGAAGATTCTGGAGAGCTGCTCTTGAATGAGCTGTTTAATTCTCGCGTCTTCCGCCTCACGACGCCCCGCCTAAATGCGCGCTTGAGCAGTGGCCGACATCTCGACACCCTCGACAGCCGCCGCCTTGCCGGCGTCAATCATCGTTTGGCCGGTGGGTGAGCATCTGCCAGACATGTTGAAGGACGCGTCCGGGAGGGAGCCGCGGGGCGAAGAGAGAGAAGAGCCTCGGCTTGAGTTGGTCATGTAGTAGCAGCGAGAGCGGCGAGTGGAAGGTACTGTACCGTTCCCGGGGGCAAGATGAGCACTCTCCACGGTCCGAAACCGCGAGTCGGTGTTATTGTGCAGGCAGGAGGCCATCACAAAACTAAGAACTAAGCGCGAGGTCCCATCTAGCGGACATTGGTGGTTTCATAGGATTCGACGGTGGGTACCGGGGTGACCGATGTTTTCGTCAAGGGCGGCACGCAAAGTGCCATACTTCAGCATTTTGGTCTAAAGTACCAAGACTGACCGGCGGGTGTGCACAACTACTCTGTGGCCGCCACGTCAATTTGGCGTGGCGCAGCGGCTGCAGGCAGCCGGTTATCGACACTCTCATATCCGGCGGTAAGGGGGGGAAGGAAACCCCAAGAACACAGCTCTAAACATATTATACATGGGATTCGGTCGTTACGCTGCGGGTACCGGACAACGGCAGAGGGAATACCGAATACTCGCCGGAACATATATGCTAACAATATCCCGGTACTACCGTGTATTGTAAGCTATCTATGGCTCTGGAGGTGTTGACTCCAAAATGACTACACATTCTCGGGAGGGCGTCCTCAAGTGAATGGCTGAGGGCGCGACATGGCCGGGTTTTAGAGTTCGGACCTTGGTTGACAACGAAATGAATACATGTATTTGTCATGCCACACGGCGTAACCGCCCGGTGCTTAAAATCGGCGATGTAGCGTGCATACAATACCCGTACCGCCATTGGCGCCCATCCCACGCCCGATGAATCGGCCACTAGCAGTGCCCTTGACGCGAACCACCAGTTGTAGACCACCATCACTTGACCCTAAGAGTCCATGTGTGGGATATAATCCAAGTCGGGTGGGGTTTGGTCAGGCATAGGTGAAGAATCCTGCGATTCAGCCCGTGTCCAACTTCCGCCCAATAATTGTATTTCCTCTATTTTTAAAGATTATCACAACTGCCCGTCGTCGCTCAATCGCCTCCCGGTGCACTTGCAGGCTGACGAATCGACCCATGTCGCTCTCTATCGCGCTAGCATAATTATGGGTGTGATTGCCTTCAGTAGGAGTAAGCAAAGGGGTGGCCCGTCGACCACGCATCTAGGGGTGGTGGTTGACCGGGCGGCTCATATGTCAGCCCATTTATCTAATCTCGTCTCAGAAAACGAAGTGAGATGGGGCACCGCGCACGGACCACCTCATGGGCCACTCATGGGCTCTACCGCACCCCTATGAGCTAGGCCATGGGACGGTACATGTGCGGTGGGCTAGATAGCAAGCTGAGGGTGTCAGGGGTGCCTATGCGGGAGGGGGTCGAGAGCGCGGAAAATCCGGGTCGGTCGGGCCCATCGGGCCGGCATCGACCAAGATTGACCACACACTAACCGCCAGCGGGCGTCACCCCTGCGTATGGGCCTCTACTAGCGCTCACACGATCAATAAGTAAAGCTGCCTCAGCCAGTCCCGCGGGAGGGGTAGTTGAGGCCGAGGGTGTATTTCCGAAAACGCGAGTTCCCACATCGGACATGTTCTTATTGAATCAAAGGCACTACATGGGCCACCGTCCCTGTAGCCCCCGACCTATAGTTCAATGTTTGTATAGCATCCTTATGGGATAAGCTATGGACATATATAGCCTATTTCCACTGGTGGTGCCGGTTCGGCTGGGGAATGTGCTTGTGAGCATGCCCCCCCCCCCCCCCCCCTCCCCCCATCCGTGAGCCGCACGGGCACTGCCAGTCCGCAATTGCGGCCGACATGAGACCGTTTCAGCGCACTGCTACGCAGCACACAAGAGGGATATTATACCGGGAAATTAGCTATAGACACGATAGAGTATGAATAAAGCACTAAAAAACGAACCGCGAAATTACTTATATTTCGCTATTTCCCCGATCAGGCACCCGTCGGGGGCGCCGTGCACGTTTGTATCGCGGTACATCACGGTAAAAGTAAAAGTAAAGTTCGCCCCGGGACGTCGGCCGAAGCCGCCATAGCACTTGACCTCTTGCGCCAACTGCATTCGTAGGTCTGGCATGGCCCGTAGACCATTGCCTTATCCGAACCACGAAGGGCTAATGCATCAACCGGGGAAACCCATGACACGCCGGGACGAGATTGCCGAAAGTGCATCGGCCAGGAATCGATACCCGGACTCCTCGCGTACGAGACGACCGCTCAACCGAGCGGACTAGGGATGTGCATCACGGTATTCGTCGTAGTCTAGTATTCGTTATTCATTGGTAGTCGGAAACCGGCGCGGCACCTTAAACATGCTCGAAATACCAAATAAGATTCATGTGTATCGATCCAAACTAACCGTAGTAAATGTGGTTTCCTCCTTTCCTAACCGCTTTCTAGATGCATGTGCTTCTGGACCGGTATGGGTTACTAGGTCAAACGCCCGCCCATGCGCCCCTTCTTGTGCAGCACGAGCATACATAAAAGCGGTTGTAACAAGTGAGCCCCCCATCTTCTAGTTTCTTTATTTTCCACACGTCGATCAAATGTCCCGTAATCTGTTAGTTGCGGGCAAGGTCACATGTTGTTTAAAGCCCGCACTCGACTCACCATTGTCCGACTGTGATATTCTCGTCCGTATGTCCGTGCTATTGTAAGTAAGCCCGCCCACCTCTCCTCCATTGTACCCTATTACCCTGTAGGAGCATCGATATACAACATAACGTAATGACATATACGGCAACCACCCCTTGCGAGTTTCTATGGCATATGTGTAGCCCTGTTCATCACATCGTTCATTGGTTATTTTCAAGGGGTATTTATACTCCACATCAATCACCATACATCTCTACTATCACCACGCCATCCGGCAGTGTTGGGCCAACCTACTTTATTACACCCAGGGCAGGGCTCGACGAGAGGTGGCCCTCATCAATGTGAATGTTGCTGTCATATGCTGCTCCTATATAGCGGTACGAGTTACCTGCCTGTTTCTTGCATGCTGAACATTGAACATCAATCGGAATGCGATGTGCCCTCCTCTTTGCCACCCATGGCACGCAACACAACTCCGTCACTTCGCAGTCGTCACTCGAACGTCAGCACTAGGCAGCTGTTGCCAGCACAGGCAAGTGCTGATTCCTGTTTAGAGCAACACCTCCCCAAAAACAAGCATCCCCAGCCCCCCTTTTCACTTCAGTTCACCAGCTACCAGATTGTTCGTTCTTGCAGTTTCCAAACCTTTTTGACATTTTGAACATTATTTTGAACATCGAACATCAATCGGAATGCGATGTGCCCTCCTCTTTGCTAGCCATGATCCGTAGCACGACGCAGTTACTCAGCAATCGTCATCCAAACGTCAGCACTAGGCAGCTGTTGCCGCCGCAAGCAAGTGCTGATTCCTGTTTAGAGCAACACCTCCCCACAAACAAGCATCAGCAGCCCCCCTTTACACTTCAGTTCACCAGCTACCAGATTGTTCGTTCTTGCAGTTTCCAAACCTTTTTGACATTTTGAACATTATTTTGAACATCGAACATCAATCGGAATGCGATGTGCCCTCCTCTTTGCTAGCCATGACCCGCCGCACGACGCAGTTACTCAGCACTCGTCATCCAAACGTCAGCACTAGGCAACTGTTGCCGCCGCAAGCAAGTGCTGATTCCTGTTTAGAGCAACACCTCCCCACAAACAAGCATCCGCAGGCCCCCTTTACACTTCAGTTCACCAGCTACCAGATTGTTCGTTCTTGCAGTTTCCAAACCTTTTTGACATTTTGAGCATTATTTTGAACATCGAACATCAATCGGAATGCGATGTGCCCTCCTCTTTGCTAGCCATGACCCGCCGCACGACGCAGTTACTCAGCACTCGTCATCCAAACGTCAGCACTAGGCAGCTGTTGCCGCCGCAAGCAAGTGCTGATTCCTGTTTAGAGCAACACCTCCCCACAAACAAGCATCAGTGGCCCCCCTTTTCACTTCAGTTCACCAGCTACCAGATTGTTCGTTCTTGCAGTTTCCAAACCTTTTTGACATTTTGAGCATTATTTTGAACATCGAACATCAATCGGAATGCGATGTGCCCTCCTCTTTGCTAGCCATGACCCGCCGCACGACGCAGTTACTCAGCAATCGTCATCCAAACGTCAGCACTAGGCAGCTGTTGCCGCCGCAAGCAAGTGCTGATTCCTGTTTAGAGCAACACCTCCCCACAAACAAGCATCAGTGGCCCCCCTTTACACTTCAGTTCACCAGCTACCAGATTGTTCGTTCTTGCAGTTTCCAAACCTTTTTGACATTTTGAACATTATTTTGAACATCGAACATCAATCGGAATGCGATGTGCCCTCCTCTTTGCTAGCCATGATCCGTAGCACGACGCAGTTACTCAGCAATCGTCATCCAAACGTCAGCACTAGGCAGCTGTTGCCGCCGCAAGCAAGTGCTGATTCATGTTTAGAGCAACACCTCCCCACAAACAAGCATCAGCAGCCCCCCTTTACACTTCAGTTCACCAGCTACCAGATTGTTCGTTCTTGCAGTTTCCAAACCTTTTTGACATTTTGAACATTATTTTGAACATCGAACATCAATCGGAATGCGATGTGCCCTCCTCTTTGCTAGCCATGACCCGCCGCACGACGCAGTTACTCAGCACTCGTCATCCAAACGTCAGCACTAGGCAACTGTTGCCGCCGCAAGCAAGTGCTGATTCCTGTTTAGAGCAACACCTCCCCACAAACAAGCATCCGCAGGCCCCCTTTACACTTCAGTTCACCAGCTACCAGATTGTTCGTTCTTGCAGTTTCCAAACCTTTTTGACATTTTGAACATTATTTTGAACATCGAACATCAATCGGAATGCGATGTGCCCTCCTCTTTGCTAGCCATGACCCGCCGCACGACGCAGTTACTCAGCACTCGTCATCCAAACGTCAGCACTAGGCAGCTGTTGCCGCCGCAAGCAAGTGCTGATTCCTGTTTAGAGCAACACCTCCCCACAAACAAGCATCAGTGGCCCCCCTTTTCACTTCAGTTCACCAGCTACCAGATTGTTCGTTCTTGCAGTTTCCAAACCTTTTTGACATTTTGAGCATTATTTTGAACATCGAACATCAATCGGAATGCGATGTGCCCTCCTCTTTGCTAGCCATGACCCGCCGCACGACGCAGTTACTCAGCAATCGTCATCCAAACGTCAGCACTAGGCAGCTGTTGCCGCCGCAAGCAAGTGCTGATTCCTGTTTAGAGCAACATCTCCCCACAAACAAGCATCAGTGGCCCCCCTTTACACTTCAGTTCACCAGCTACCAGATTGTTCGTTCTTGCAGTTTCCAAACCTTTTTGGCATTTTGAACATTATTTTGAACATCGAACATCAATCGGAATGCGATGTGCCCTCCTCTTTGCTAGCCATGACCCGCCGCACGACGCAGTTACTCAGCACTCGTCATCCAAACGTCAGCACTAGGCAACTGTTGCCGCCGCAAGCAAGTGCTGATTCCTGTTTAGAGCAACACCTCCCCACAAACAAGCATCAGTGGCCCCCCTTTTCACTTCAGTTCACCAGCTACCAGATTGTTCGTTCTTGCAGTTTCCAAACCTTTTTGGCATTTTGAACATTATTTTGAACATCGAACATCAATCGGAATGCGATGTGCCCTCCTCTTTGCTAGCCATGACCCGCCGCACGACGCAGTTACTCAGCAATCGTCATCCAAACGTCAGCACTAGGCAGCTGTTGCCGCCGCAAGCAAGTGCTGATTCCTGTTTAGAGCAACACCTCCCCACAAACAAGCATCAGTGGCCCCCCTTTACACTTCAGTTCACCAGCTACCAGATTGTTCGTTCTTGCAGTTTCCAAACCTTTTTGACATTTTGAACATTATTTTGAACATCGAACATCAATCGGAATGCGATGTGGTCTCCTCTTTGCTAGCCATGACCCGCCGCACGACGCAGTTACTCAGCACTCGTCATCCAAACGTCAGCACTAGGCAACTGTTGCCGCCGCAAGCAAGTGCTGATTCCTGTTTAGAGCAACACCTCCCCACAAACAAGCATCAGTGGCCCCCCTTTTCACTTCAGTTCACCCGCTACCAGAATATTTGTTCTTACAGTTTGCAAACCTTATTTAAAATGTGCGCGAGGACTGGAGATACCCCACTCTAAAATACTCCCCTGCGATTGTCCCCTGCAAAAAGGGAACATCGCAGAGAAGCCCTGCCTCCCAGGCAGGAATACGTACATGCTCATAAAATAGATGAAATGGGGGAATAGCAGCCATCCTGACTTCCATCGCCGTCAAATCAACGGCAGCTCTTGGATGCTGCTTTAGAGGTCCATGCTTGAGATCCAGGCATGGCATTAGGGCGTCACGGCAGAGCGTTATTCGGTGTTATCGGTCATCCGGTCGTTCAATCAGTATTGTATTGGGCGCTTGAATGTCACGTTATTTTGATGTTCAGTGCGCAGGAGCACGCTATGAAGGAATGAGGCGGTGCTTTGCTCCGTCATCATTCTTCTGGTCTTATTTGGGCTCCAAGCGGGGTCAGCTCACTGGGATGGGGCGCACCGCCTCCCAGCGGCATCATGTTCCGCGATCATTGGAGGATCACGCCGCAGTCGCTTAGCGCGCGCAGGGCGTAAAAGCTCATCGAGCCGCACCCACGGAGGTTGAGACGCATCCCCGGTCGATTCAATCCATCCGCATACACCACGAGTGCGTCCAGCGCCTTTTCACTCATGCCATTGCACTCTTCCAGGTTGAGGTTGGTCAGCCCTGTCACCCGCCCAGGGACAAGCCACTCCTCCACGCCCATGGCGCCCTTGGTGAAGGAGAGGTTGAGGCTGGTGAGGGCAGGCATCTTGGCAAACTGCGACCACGCCAACGAGGTGCCGATGTTCTTGCATAGAGTGAGGTCCAGCGTGTGCAGGCGCTGCAGCGGGCGCATGAAGTCAGCATGCTGTGCGAGGTCCCAGTACTTGGACAGCGAGTTGGTGGCCATCCGGAAGCAGCCCCGCAAGGAGAGGCTCTCCAGGTCCTGCATGCCCATCACTACCCCCACCGCAGAGCCCATCACCTGCTCACTGCCAAAGGACAGCGACCTGAGGGCAGTGAGCCCCTTCAGCTGCAAGACGGCTGTGTCTGTGACTTTGTTCAGGCCGAGCAGGTTGAGTGACCGGAGCATAGTCAGCTTGGCGAGGGATGCCAGGCCGGCGCCGTCAATGTCGTGACAGTTCTCCAAGCTGAGGCTGGTGAGACTGGGCAGCGACAGGAGGGAATTAAGGCTGGCATTGGTGAGCTTGCGGCAGCCGGAGAGATCGAGCTCTTTGAGACCGGGCATCTTGCGCACCAACGCGCTCACTGCAGTGTCGTCAAGTTGGAGGCATTCCGCCAGGCTGAGCTTGGTCAAACCGCCCGCAAACGAGCCCAGCGTGGCCAGGTCCGCAGCCTTGAGGAGGGCGCACTCGCTGAGGTCCAGGCTGTGGAGCGCACGGAAGCGGACGAGGAAGGGCAGGTGCACCGACTCCAGGTTGACGTGCAACAAAGAGAGGCTGGTGAGCTTGGCGCCGTAGGCAGCGCCCAGCACGCTGAGATCCTGCGGGAACACTGGCCCGGAGACCTGCAGGCAGGTGATTGTGGGGAAGCGGCGCACGAGGTTCTCGGCGCGCACGTGGGCCAGGTTCGGCTTCAGGGACCGGACGGTGTCGCCGAGGGGTTGGCACCAGTTGGAGCAGACCAGCGCCGCGCTGCGGATGGTGTGTTTCCCTTGCATACTGTCGGCAAGGGACAGAGCCTTGAGCAGTTCCTCCGTGGGCACGCGGTTGAAGAGCTCAGCCCAGCCGCCAACCTGCCAGAACAAAGCAGAGGACATCAGAGGAAAGGCACCGATGCACACGCAGGGCAGTATCAACCAAGATCACCGCAACCTCAAGGAAGGAAAGGCCTGCATTGCCGGGCAGCACTGCTGCGACGAAATCCGGGCACTACCTCAGACGCCGGCTCAGGCGCTGCGTGGCTGGGTTGAGGCTCCGGTGCCGCAGACAAGCGAGCCGACCTCCGGCAGCCGGATGGAGCGCAGTCGGAGAAACGGCCCATCTTGCGGGGAGGCGGCGGGCTGAACACTGCACGGCTCGAGCTGCGCGGCGGGCAATGGGGGGAGGGAGGGGGGTATTTGTCAGTGAACGGGCAGAGGGACCACTCACATCAGCACCACGGCAAGAGGGTGGTTCGGTGGGTGAGGAGGGGAAGTACCCCGCGCAGTCAGGTGTCACGAACGATGTCTCTGCGGGCGGCAGAGCGACCGCCTTGCCTTTGGCTTCCGTGTGCTCCTTCAGCGCCGACTCCTTGGAGTGCGTCCGCGCATACATCTCAACGGCGCGCTCCGCGGATGTGGACGTGAAGTGGCCGATGCAGCCATCCAGCCCTGCGCCCCGTGGTGGCCACATCAGAACGGCGCATCAGCACGGCATAGGGTTTGTGAGGCACCGCTTTTCTTCCGCCATCAGGGGATGGCTACATCAATAGGCAGGCACTCTGTACATTCAAGGGGGCGCATTAATCACCTGACTTGACGATGTCGTGCACATTTCCCAGCCGCTGGCCCAGCTCATGGGTCGACTCCTCCTGCCACAGCGCCTCCTCGCCGACCGCCATGTTCAGACAGGTCAGCTTGCGCTGGTAAGAGACGGTCAGCTTGGCGCAGTCGGAGGACACCTCATCCGTGTCACAGCCCATGGCAGTAAAGCCTTCCCATTTCGTCAGGTGTTCATCCAGGGTTTGCTGCTCTGCACGTTGCGCAGGATGTCAGTTCTCCGGAGCAGCGCATACCTCATCAACACGTGAGACAGCACATTCATGTGAAAATGGAGGAGGTGTCATGTGACAGGTTGGGGGGGGGGGGGGGGGGGGGGGTCTACCTTCGTGGACAAATCGCTGCGCGCATTGCAGCAGGTTGAGCCGCAGCGGGCGCAGAGAGGCACCGCTCGAATTGAAGTTGGGGCTGCTGGTCTGCTTGACGGTGGCCGCGATCACAAACAGGTGGCAGTTGAAGCTGGCCTCCAGGTTCTCCACTTCGGCGACCAGCGCGACTTTGGTGCGGCGCTTGGAGCTGCGCACACCGCTCGGGGCGGCTGCCTCCAGGGCTCTGCCATTCTTCTTCCGCGCCATCCGCCTACCGCGCCTGGAGGACTCACAGAGTCCTCGTGCTATATGGGCGCACATGTGGGGCAATAGTTAGCGGGGATCAACAGCAGCCAGCGCCAGGTTGATGCGAGTTACGCAACGATAGCGAGACCTAGGGCCAGGTACGTCGTCCTATGGCCACAGCGGTACAAAGGACAGACAACCGTCTCCCGGGCAAGGGGGGCGAGGCGCGTGGCGAGGGAAGGCAGAGCGTATCAATATTATTTTTAAATACTTACCAGGTAGCGGCGCGAACGCGCGGCGCTGTCTGCCGTCCAAACCAGCGCTCTAGATCGAGACCCGCAGCATGAGACGCGGCTAGGAGATGGGCGTGGGTCCCCAGCCGTAACTACGTGGGACTGGTCCAGGCTATAGGCTGACATTTGGATCGCTTGGGTGCTCGGACGAGGGTCGGCGCAGTCGGCACAGGCTTGCGTATAGAGACGGATCGGGTGAGGGGGATCGGACGGAATGGGCGGCCGCGGGGCGGGGCGGGGGGGGGGGGGGGGGGGCGGCGGCGAAGGACTCCCCGCCCACATGTGGGTGCTAATGCGGGCGCAGGGCAATACGGACGCACCGCGATAACGAGTGAAGGGGCCGGCACGCAAGAAGAGGCCGGGAGGGTTCGGAGAGGTGGGGAGCGAGCGAGCGAGGCGCCAACAACAGTACGGCGCGGTGTGGGGGAATCGTACGTATTGGTTTCGTATGGCGCAGGCGTTGCCCGGCGGCGGAGAGCTGACGATCGCCAGGTTGTCACAGAGTTGGCCAAGTCAGACTTGGTCGGCCGGGGAGTACCTGGGGCGTCCACCAGGACCTCGGCTTGGCGGAGCGGGCCGGCGGAGGGTCGTTGGGAGCGCCGCGACTGCTACTTGCGAAGTAGTTTGAAAGGTCGGCTCCGCGTGTCGACCACAAGCGGCGTTGCTACCAGGAAGGGTGGGCGTACGATATTCGCTACCACTACTGTCCGCGCGGCGATGGCGTTCTCGTAGGATACCTGTACGAAGCGACTGTGCGTGGCTTAGTTACGCGAGCGGGCAGCCGACGACCGACAGACTGAGCGTGGTGACACAGCGGCGGTAGCACGTCCCGTGCCCTGCACAGAAATGCTCCACCCTCTGGTGTAGCTCTGAGTCGAGGGAACGCGGACACAAGTGCGGCGCGGCGGCATGAGTCGCGACGACTAATGAGGCGAATGGCACGGCGGACGGGCACACGCAGCGGACACAATTCAAAAAGCTGTCCAGCTGACGCAGGGGTGTTTGAATTGGACAGTGACAGCTACTTTGCAGGACGGATATTGCATCTACGGATGTGCAGCAGCGTTGGGGTGATGGCGACCGCTGCGCAGCCGTCAGATGGCTGCACGCGGCGCTGCTCGAAACGCCGGTTGATGCCCGTCGCGCAATCGCGCGGTGACATCCGCCAATACAAGCGGCCCGCACCTGTCGTAAAGGTACTACAGGTACCCGTACTAGTAGTCTCTAATATGCCGATGAAAATACCCTGTACTGCCACGCATAAAGAGCTGTACGAGGTGTGATACGAGGTACGTGTAAGAGTACACAGGTACAGGTGTACAGGCGCAGGTGCAGGTGTACAGGGACTGGTGTACAGTATGGAGGACCCGTCGTATCGCACGTGTGATACGAGGTACGTATGTAAGAGTAGTTGCTGGCGACCATATACTAAGGATTATATAGGCGTTTTAAAATGTCATACGAACTAGTCCTTTTTCCCACCCACCCACCGCCGCATGGGCGGGCCCGACGACCGTCCTCGGCCCTCGGAATCGCGGGCCCTTCCTCCGCCTCCACCCCCGGCTGGGGATGGGGGCGGGGATCGTGCACGGGTGGCGCCTTGGTAGCCTTGGCCCCGCCCGTGCTGCCACTGCCGCGGAGGAGCAGTGTGAGCTGGACACCGGCGTCTTACGTCGTTGCTGGTCCGGTCAAGTCCATGTTCGCTGTTCTTTGAGCACCCTCTCCCTTCCTGTCTTGTCGGCGCCTCCACATTACATTCGGCCTAGTGCCGCTATTGGAGTGGCCCGGGATGTTGTGCCGGGAAGGGAGTTCTACGTTCGGCGGAAGGGGACGCGACCGAGCTGGCGGCGGATCTGGCGCTGGGCGGAACAACGTGCGGTGGACACCGGCGTCGTACGTCGTTGCTGGTCCGGTCAAGTCCATGTTCGTTGTTCTTTGAGCACCCTCTCCCTTCCTGTCTTGTCGGCGCCTCCACATTACATTCGGCCTAGTGCCGCTATTGGAGTGGCCCGGGATGTTGTGCCGGGAAGGGAGTTCTACGTTCGGCGGAAGGGGACGCGACCGAGCTGGCGGCGGATCTGGCGCTGGGCGGAACAACGTGCGCTGGACACCGGCGTCTTACGTCGTTGCTGGTCCGGTCAAGTCCATGTTCGCTGTTCTTTGAGCACCCTCTCCCTTCCTGTCCTGTCGGCGCCTCCACATTACATTCGGCCTAGTGCCGCTATTGGAGTGGCCCACGATGTTGTGCTGGGAAGGGAGTTCTACGTTCGGCGGAAGGGGACGCGACCGAGCTGGCGGCGGATCTGGCGCTGGGCGGAACAAAGCGCGCTAGACACCGGCGTCTTACGTCGTTGCTGGCCCGGTCGGCTCTGCATTCCCTACTTGTTGAGCACTTTCTCCCTTCCTGTCATGTTGGCGCCTCCACATTACATTCGGCCTAGTGCCGCTATTGGAGTGGCCCGGGATGTTGTGCTGGGGAAGGCGTTCTACGTTTGGCGGAAAAGGACGCGACCGAGCTGGCGGCGCATCTGGCGTTGGGTGGCCTGCGTCTGTTGCACGCCCGTGGCGCCCCGTTCTGGGTTGGACCCCCCCACTTCCGCTCCTTGCTGCGAGACCTCAACTTCGAAGCTCCTTTCCTGTCGGCGCCTTCATATTACATTCGGCCTAGTGCCGCTATTGGAGTGGCCCGGGATTGTGTGCTGGGGAGAGCGTCCCTACTGCGTGGAGCGGCGGCTGGCTGGTGGCGATGCCTCGTCGGAGGCTACCATGGCGGTTCCCGCCTCTGTTGGCCCGTAGCTGGATTTCCTTCTGGATTTCCTTCTTGATTTCTTGAGTGTTGCGTCTAGCTCATGTAACTAGTCCTTTTTACTACGGGTTTTTAACAGCCAAACTTCGAATCCCAACGCGGTACACCAAGCCGTTCGGTACATGTATCCCCACTGGCCTGGGTGTAAGGGTTATAGCGACAAAGAGCATCATTGTCTTATGTTACATGAGCTGGCTGCAGAAGGCGATCAGGAAACCACCCGAAACGGCAATAGGGAACATACACTACAGCAACTGCGCGGTGGAAGCAGCACCAGAAGAGGGTGCGGAATGAGCACGGGCAGACGCATCAGACTTGGCCGACCGCACTCTGGCAGAGAGAATGCCGCCCAAGGTACCATGCACGCAAGCAGACGACTCGTTGCAACAACCCCCGCCGCGTGCGCGACAAGAGATGGCGGAACTCATCGGACAACAAAGTTCCGAAGAGTCTAGACGGACTGACCGCGAAGGAAGCATGAAGTCGGGGCGCGGAAGGACCGCCAAGGAAGACCACCGTTAAAGCGATTTTTTTCGAGGCGGCCGCGGTCCTCAACCACAAAAGGGTAGTACCGGTGAACACTTTGATTGAGGCGGAAGAAGCCCGGTCCGCCGCCAGCTTGTTGTGCTCCGCCGCGGTCGCCGAGATCCCCGGGGTGCACCAGCGGGGTCGTTGCCCCAAGTGGGGGTCGTGGAGGACGACACACACGCGAAATCGATCATATAATCGCACGCCGCCGCCCCCCCCCCGCCCCCCCACCCCGCCAGCGTCAAATCTGACGGCCGCGAGCGGTCCGTAGTTGGGCGCAGCCCACTCGTCTCAAGGGCCAGGTCGCCGACTCCCGAGCGGTCCCGGTCGAGCACTACCCCCGCTTCAATCGCCACGGAAGCCCACAGATTTTTCAAAGCGGTATGCATGCGATGCTTGTAGTCCGCCGCGACGGGGCAGATGGGCAGATGTTCCACAACGAAATCCGTGGCGTTCCGGTTCGAGTCATCCGTAGAGCGAAAGCCATAAGGGGTCAATACCACACGTGGGGCCAGGGCATGTGAGTATGTGACAAGCGCGGAACCCCCACGTGGGCGAAGGCCCAGCACCCGCGCAGCGGCGGCAGAATAAGCATCATGGGGAATGTTACTCTGATCCGAATGGAAAAGCGATAGGGAGCCCGGCCCGCACGCGTTGTACATGCGCAGAGTATCAATTCGCGAGGCCGCATCACCCGTACGATGGAAGCCAAGAGCGAGGGCCACGAAGTCACGCAATAAGCGAATCGCACGGTTGAGGTGGGGTTAGACAACCATGATCGGGGGTTGATCATCATAGGCGGCACCAAAAGCATTATTGTCACTTTCGGGGTGCGGCGGTCCTTGTACACGCGCACGGCCGTGCGCAGGTTCGATTCCCCGTCAGCACATTTCCTTGCAGTGAAGCGGGCCTGCCGCGCGCGAACAACGGAGGTGCGCGGACTTAGCGGGTGCGGGCGCGGGCGCGACTCAGTACTCAGCACACAATTTACAGCCACACTATGACCTTATGTACTGCGCGGGTATACTGCGATTATTTTGCATTTTCTTGCTAACGATTGGCAATTTCCGTTATCCCGGGCGGGGCGCAATGGCGGTCGGGGACAGGTATATTGCCGATTTTTGAATCGCGATACGCCATAATAAGCGCGTACGCGCCAAGCGCGGCCATGGACTCGCGACGCAAGATAGCCGCAACATGACCTCGCATGTTTTCATAATACGGCACAGAAATACCCTAGATAACCCTATGTGTACACCGCATACATGCGATGTAACGCATTTGAAATAGCAAGATGTAGCATTCCACCAATAATGCTAGATGTACATGCGTATATGTCCACCATACGCCATCGCAGTAATTGTGTGACTACTAGGGGGGGCTAGCTCGAGGAGTCGAGGGAACATGAGGATATATGCCCACAGGGCGGCAATCAGTTTGGCGACTACATGTGGCGTGCAGTCTGCCCATGGCGGAATGATTAAGACCCACCCGTTCATTACTTTTGACGCATGATGAAGCGGGATGAAAAAAATATCACGCATATTTGATATTGCTGCCGATTTTGTGGGCAAGTGTTTTCAATTTACAATCTTAATTTTGGGGTGTATATATATATATTATGTTTCGCTCTGTGTCTTCCTCCCGCGCTCAAAACCTTTGCTAGTCGCCTAGACATTGAGGCGCACTGTCGTTTGCATTGTTTTATCGGGGAATGGGACAAGATTATAGCGTAAACGGTACATGCCACTATGCTTAACTATTAGCCTATTTTTGGGGGACAATATCATAGCTTTAAACCCTGTGCAGGTTTTTAGGGTTCGCGTATACTGGCGCAAAGTACATGATCACCTGGTGGCGGCGGAACAAGGCAAAGGCGGCGGGTCGAGGCAGGGGCACATGTAGTGCGGGGGGTAGGTTGCCGCGAAGTCGAGAGGCAACCTACCCCCCGCCATCGCCATCGCCAGTTGCAGCCAAGCTGCTCGGCAACCTGTCTGCCGCTAGCTAGCGGGCCCTGACCCTGACCCGCCACTGACTGCGTGTCGGCCTAGTTAGGTCCAGCGGCCAGGGACGCCACGCGACGGGAGCGTCGGGTGGGAGCATGTCGAGCAGACACAGCCCTTGGCCGAGAGGGTCGGGCGGGCCGGTTGGCGGACTTTGGTGAGGGTTGTCGCGTGTGTGTGTGTGGGGGGGGGGGGGGGGGGGGGGGGCTGTGCTAGGCACCTCCATCGGGATGGGGCCTACATACCCCAGCATGCACGGCAGTAGGTAAGGGCGTACGCGTGAGCTGCAACTCTCGATAGGAAGTAGGGCAGGTAAGGCATAGGGACGCAAGCACGCAAGGGGCGGCAGCATGCCTACTCACTAGCCGTGCAGACCTACGCCGAAGTAAGGTAGGCGGAGTCCATTCCTGTGACGGATCCGGGCGTTTTCGCCATTTTGTGAAAGTTAAGACCCTGCAGGCATGTGTCGCGTGGGATCCTTTCCTATGAACAACTGTTGGCCACGGGCCGGTATGGGTTCTGGGGCGGCCTTGGCGGTGGTGGAAAGGTAGTAGTACTGCGCAGCCCCCCCCCCCCCCCCCCCCCCCCCCCCCCCCACTCGAGTGGGCGGGATCAGGGATGGAGGCGGCGACGGCGAGTATACGGTACTTATTTGCGCTGTTTATATATGTCTGTAGTACATTGTTTGGCGCGCGAGCTAGTAAATCGTACCATTTTTAGTGGGACAATAGTGAAGCATAGTGGCATGTACCGTGTACGCTATAATATTGCCCTTTTCTCGTTTTATTGATATATTGCCCCATTTGCGATGAGCGTAATATTCTCAAACTGCGGAAGCTTTTATTGAATCTCATTCTCCGCAGCTTGTCCTCAACTACGTTCCACACGTTTTCGATAGGGTTCAATATTGGGGAGCACGCAGGTGCGCGCACCACTGTGATATGCGGGAATTCTTGCTATGTCAGTTTTGTTGTTTTTGCTGTATGCGGAGACTAATAAGGCGTCGTCTTCATAGAGCGTGAACGCACGGTTTCCCGCCACAGGGCCGCGTACCTTCAGAAGCGAATAGATTCTCAATCACCTTGCATTATTCTTTCGCACCCACACCTATTGTCTCGTATTCCTTGCGCCTTGTGGTTCCCGTGACTGCATAGAAGTTGATGGGCACGCCATTTGATGCCAATGCGCTGTACATATGCGCTTGGTTTGGATGCTTGACGACCTCATCTTGCTTCACTTATTTGCCGCGGCGTTGCCACCTGCTCCGTCTCCCCGAGAGCTTTTCCTGCCGAAAAATCTTAGAATCTGTGAATATCCAGTTTTGTATGTCTGAATTTCTGCTCTCTTTTACCCATACCACTCGTTGCTGCTCGTGACTCTCCGTGACATCCATTGACTTGAACTGCAACCCCTCCGGTCGCCCTCGCTTTAAAGCGCGGCAAACACTGCTTGTGCTGACCGTCTTTGCCGTATGGCCACGCGCCCTCAGTCAACAAGCAATAGGGGTGCCCCCTACGGCCTCCTTTCCCTCGTTCGGCCATTCACCTCACCGTCGAAGCAGCCTTGTTGCTTAGGATGACGCCGGCGCGATCTGCCATGCCGCGCACGGTTACCGAAGCCTTCTCTCGTTTCAGCGCGCCGAGCCCACCGCCGGACGAAGTTCTCGCTGCGGCCCATCGCCCTCGCTGTTCCAGCAGCGTTTCCGCCATGCTTCCGCCGATCGGTCGGCGCAGTCTCTCTACCCTTAAGGAACGTGCTTGTTGGCTGCCTCGATATCGTGCAAGTTGCGTCAACAATTCTAGACGAGCGTGTCGGCTGGGTTTTTGCTAAGGGGTAGGGCGGCCGAGAGAGAAAAGTGCCGACTTGTGGCGCTGCGGTCCGAGTCTTATGATCTAGGAAGAAAACCCGAAGTCCGATGGGTGTGGCATTCCAACATTGATTCCAACGTCGTCATACTTTTATTTGGATGCGATCTACGCAGACTATCCGGACATCCCTCAAGCGCAAGAAGCTTGTAGGTTTCGGAATCCACGGCCACTACTTTGCTTCCCCGTGGTGTCTGTTTTAGGGACAGATGCATGATGTAGTTCGGTACCTGGGTTACATATTGCTGCCGTCGCTCAAGTCAAATGGCCAGACGCAAGGCACCAATCAAGATACATGCTAAGGCTAAGGCAGTAGTAGACAAGATTTTTCCGGGCAGGCTCTGGCCAAGGATGGTCAGGGTAGGCGATCGCGGCGTGCATGTCACTCCAATTCGGCGCATGGAGGTCATTGATGCCACGGACAGCGGGCGGCACCTGCTGAAAATATTTTGTCGCTGATTTGGGATGCTGCGCCGGCTGTGGCGGTCTGCCGGCCTCGGCCGCGGTCCGCCGATGCTGCCTCCATCTCGCTCGCCTGAGCTCTTGCGATAGGATCCCCATCCAAGGGGGGCTGTAGGGGGAAAGGCGGGCACCCCCCACCCACCTGTCCGCGTGTCGTCGCTCCGTGGTCGGTATGCCGGTCATGCTCGCCCGCGCGCCGCTTGCCTCCGCAGCGCGCCTCGTCGCTGTAGCCGCCCGTCCAGGGTCATACCGAGCTGACCGCCAGCAGACTCCTGCTGCTGCATGGCTGCGACTCCTTCAGGGCACTCCGGCTCCGGCCCATGAGTCGTTGTTATGCCCGGCCTTTCCGCCACCGAACGCCCGCCCCGCCTTTTAATAAGTGCCGGGCTACCGTCTCCTCGCGCTCGCTGCCCTCGCCCGCTCTCATCACGGGGCGGCTAAGTGTTTCCCGGGTGTTGCGAACGGATCGGCCGCATGACGCCGCCGAACACTCCGTGATACTAGGCCGGGATTCGAGTGATTCACAGGTAGAACACGTACGAGTGGGGGCGTACACCAAATCTTCTGCAGGTCGGTCGCGGATCGTACCGAGGTAGTACCGGTACTACGAGAACACGATGTTATTTCGAACAACCCTCGCAAGTAGGCTGCCCCCATCCGAATCGTACACAGCCCTCTCCCCACCCGTAGGCGGATCTCGGAGAGGCCGACGCAAGGCCGAGGTCGTACAAGAAATATTTTCAGCAGCCCCCCGTACATGGCTGCTGCCCGGCGGCGCCAGCGGCGCTACCGGGACTACGAGTACTATTTGAAAAGTCAGCCTCATGTAGGGCTCCCCGGTCGTCGCATGATCCAAGGACCCGCCACAACCGGCCACCCCGCTCGGCCCTTTGCCGCACCCAGCCGGGCACGGGTCTTAGGGGTTACCATCGCCCACGACGTGGAGTTTGGGGTGGTGCCGCCGGGCCTGCCGCACCCAATACCTTCAACTCATGGTGGGCCGCTGCTTGGGACGGGCGCCCCACATCCGCATGAATGCGTCAGCGATGGCGCCAAGTGCAGCGGGGGCCGTGGTGAAGGGCGATGGTGGGTGGGTGGACGTTTACATGGTGATTGTGCTCGGCAATGGCAAGCGCTCATGAGAGCAACAACGGCGATTTCGGGACGGCATGGTCTTGACGCTTCGGGACCCCGTCACCTCGACCATGGCAGCTCATCACGCACCGCGTGTGTACGAGAACGGAGGCAAGGTACCGGGCTTGCTGCTCGATGGACCTACCATCACAACCCTTGGGCTGCGACCCGACCCGGCCCCCAGATTTTGCACTTTCTGCGCACCGAACCGACCAGCCAGCAGAGTGCCGCTGCTCGGTCAAATGGCGTGGGAGCGACAAGTCCGCGAGCATCAACCTATGGTGCGCGTGGAGAGAGCGAGCTACTGCCGTGGGGTGGAGCTCGGCGATGACGAGATGGAGGAGGAGAGTGGGAATGGGGGAGGGGGGGGGGGGGGGGGGCAGTGACGTGGCTCGCAGCCACGCCGCCCGCGAACCCTCACGGCGTGACGCGCAAGAGTCCAAGACCTGCAAGCTGGCAGACATACCGCATTTGCGGGAGGTGCTGAGCCTGCAGCGTCACAGGCTGGCGAGGCTGAGCACCCGCAAAGAGGGCATCAGCATGTACGAGCCATGTAGCGGAGGTTACGTGGCCGTGCTGAGTGCGATGCTGGCCAACGGTCTTAAGGAGGCCAGATACCGGCATTCGACACCGCAAGGCCGCTGGGCAACGTATTGAAGGGGCTGAGTAAGACATCTCTAGATATACTACCAGCTGGCGCGATCAAGGGTGGGACTCATTCTCACATGATATCACGGTGATCACGGCGGAGGACGTGAGACGACTGCCACACATAGACGTACTGGGGTGTGGATGGCCCTGCCAAGGCATGAGCAGAGCTAACCGCAACGCGTTGGGATTGCGCGACCGGAAGTCGCGTTTGCTCTTTCACGTGGCCGCGTTCATCGAGATGCTCGAGGAGAAGCAGCCCACCGGCGTGGGGTGGCTGCTGGAGAACGTGGATACGAGCGGGGACGAGAGACTCTGCATCAAGGAGTCTGAGAAATACATCACGAAGATCATTGGGAGATAGAGGCGGGCTGTGGAGCGAATCATCACCGAGTGCGACGGTTCTGGACGATTCTAGGAGGACGTGGAGAAATCGAAGCAGACATGGGAGAGGCGGGAGGACATCCAGTCGCGACTGTTGCAAGAGGTGCTACCACCGCACCTACGGCTGCACGTCAATCTGCCGACACCACCATATGGGAGTGCGCGTCAACAAACCGGGACAGCCACTCGCGTTGCCAACGGTCTTGGCGCGACCGGAATCAGATGATTTTTCCGGCGAGGGGGCTGACATGCTGTTCAACTGGTGGCAGCGCCCCACGCAGGAATGCGAACATTCGACGGCACATGCATGCCCTAAGGAGGAGGGGGGTTGCTGGGCCTCTAAAGTGCCCATTGTCCAATTTAGGGCCAGTTCAGATGATGGATCCTTAGTCGTGCGAAGTAGTAACTCAGAATATTCACCAACGGCTTCAGATGTGATACGTGGCGGCGGCGGGGGGGGGGGGGGGGGGGGGGGGGGGGGGGCATGCATGTTACGCTCGTGATTCCCCTCTGCGCAGGTTCAAATCCTGCCGGCCCCCTCGGTGGAAATATAAGCGAGGGGGTAGGGGGGCCCGGTGCAAATGTATTTTTGTTCTCCTGGAAATCCTCGTACAGTAGTAGCCTACCGCGCGTCTCGCATCCCGATAAAAAGGCGATGAATTCGCCCCGCGCGGGCGGATTTCCCCCGCGAGTGGGGGCCCGCGAGGCGCAGCCCAATAGCAGAATATAGGAGCGTATTGTTGGCCAGCCCTACCACATACCCTAGACGATCCCTAGCAGGTGACCATATATTGAGGATCCATATATGGGCATATATGGAGGATCCAGCCGCTGACTCGGGGGCTGCACCTTGCGCAGTACGGGCCGGGTATCCGGCTCTGCCAAGGGCGCATTGAATGCGGACAGCGGCTGTAGCTGGGCTGGTTTTGGAGCATGCCTTCATTGCAGTATTGGTTGTTTTGCGGGAATTGCTCACTTGCTTGCATATGCCGGCGGCGGGGACGAGAGAGCGCGCTTTTGTGCTGAATGTGTTCCACAATGATAGACCTAACTCTTGGCGTGGGCCCGTATACATTCAACGCACATAGTGCTATAAAAAAACCGTGCCCTCGTTACATTGGGTTATCAGATTCATTACTAGACATGAACTATGACACGCAAACGTATGGCTCTTACAACGAGAGCACGACAAACCCCATTTAGGGTTGCCCCCACGCATGATGTTATGTTGACATATGGCACATGGAAGGGCGTGGCCGGAAACGAAGGCAAGGGCTGATAATGGGCAAATTTACAATTGATGCTTGCCTAGGGGGCAAGATCTTTGTGGGCAAGTGTAGATAGATGAGGAGGCGCCGCCGCCGCCAGCAGCCGCCCGTACTGACTTATAGAGCAACCATAGCAGCTCGGCCTGGGAACCCCCAGCAAGCAATCCAGATACTCTTTCCAGGTACCCTCAAGCCACAAGCCGAACATGCCTGGAAGGCTATCTATGGTAAAAAAATGCATGCAGGCACACTATGATCACTATGACTCGACTCCCGACGCCACGCACGGCACGATTGATGAATTGTAAATGCAATTCAAGCATAGCTATATTTGTATTGCGGGTTATTTTTTGCCTATTGCCTGAGGAGGCTCGTGCGTCGGCGCTGGGCGAGTGTCGGGCAGAGATCCCGTCAGACAAGCAAACTCATGAGTTACAAGAGACAGGAGGCAGCGCCGCGGTTGGCGCCAGCGTGCCCGGATGCTTTGGTTGTACACTCGTACTGTACAGCTCAGTGGGCCACATGGGGGGAGGGGCTGGCTGGCTGGCTAGTAGGTGTGCGGTTCCATGCCAGGATGCCCCGGATGGTGCTGCTGGCTCTGCATGGCATGGTGTTGGCTCTTCAGCATGCGGCCCTGGGTCGCACGTGTCTTCAGCTCATCGAAGGCTCCCTCGGCGCATTTCTGGCGGGGGAGTAAGTGGAAGAGGGGGGGAGGGGATGGTTGAGAAGGAAGTAGGGGAGGGGGTTCTAGGCCTCATAGGTCATATGTGCCAGGACGTATTTGTCTAAATATGTATTTTTGCAAAGCCTTCAACACGTAATAATATGATATACATATATATACTATATATACTCTATACAATACATATACCACACAATATACTATATATACATACATACATACATATCATATATGGTAGCTGTATATATATACATACAGTTACGTATACATGGTATACTATACATAAAATATATCTGTACAGTAACTCAATGTAGTGTATATAGTAACTGTATATAGTATATCTCACTTAAGTACTTCACTACATTTATTGTTATTAATACACATGTGACTAGCTCAACGCCGCGTATTTCACTGGGCATGTGCATCCAGTCGCTACACCTCGGACATATATCTCAGCAGCATGCATGCAAGACGGCTGGGGGAGGACCTTGATGTCGGCGTAGGAGGCCACGAGCATGGACATCTCGTCGCGGCTCAGCAGGAGGATTTTCTCCTGCACGCCGGCGTCCAGCTTGTTGAGCGCCTCCACGATATGCCCCCAGTCGATGACGGGGAAGCCCTCCTCCGAGGTCTGCAGGGCGCCATGACGACAGGCGGAAAAGTTACGCGGGAATATGTTCAATCTGCCGAATTGTTCAAACAGACACATATTCATTGTGGCAGTCTATTCAATTTGTCCAAATCAAACTATATATATATATATACATATATAATCTGAGCAGTCCATCAACGTGTGAGATGTGTGGCATCGGCGGTGGAGCCAAACGAGGCGTCTGCTACTGCCACAAGTGACGCATCAGAAGCAAGCCCCCCCCCCCCCCCCCCCCCTCCCCAACTTCCGTTCAACACACACAAGTGTTCACACAAACATGCCGATGAGCACACTGTGCGCCCCGGGGGCCTCGCACCTGGTGGAACACAAAGTCGCGGAAGAGCTTGAGGAGGTATCTGTCCCCGGTCTCGCTCCACTGCATGTCCATGTCGCCGTCCGGGCGTTCGTTCACACAGCCCAGCTTCACCAGGATCTTCAGCAGCCGCCCGTTTTCGCACTCCTTGGACAGCTCCGTGATCTGCGCGGGCCAGGGCAACATGAGAGCCCCCCCCCCCCCCCCCCCACCTCTCATGAAGTGGCAAAAAGATAGACAGGGGCTCGGCCGCTTGAGGGCGTTTCCTAGTCTCATCATGGGTGTTTTTACTATCAGGGCGGTTCGTGGGGGTTTGATGATGGGGTGAGTGTGTTTGGGGGTTATGTTTGGGGGGTCTGAATCGAACAAAGGAGCGCGTGCGCCCACCAGGGCGTCGTTCTGGATGAAGGAGCTCTCCATCTCCACCATCACCCTCTCGCCCAGCACCGCCACCAGCTGCTTGCCGTTGCTGAGGGTGCCGCCCTCGGCGCTGCTGAGCAGGTGGCGGATGATGGTGACAAAGTCGGTGGAGAAGTACTGGTTGATGTAGTCCAGGCTGGGGATCTGGGAGCCGGTGGAGCAGGCGAGCGCGAGCATCAGGCGGCCCAGGGCCTGCGCAGCCGTGACCCCACAGGACACAGTGGTCAGCCGATCTCGCCCTCAGTGCATGGGCTGCCCCCGCCACGTTGCCCTGGGCGGATGTCCATTAAGGGCTGCACTTTTAGGGTTTTCGGGTTTCATGGCATGTTCCAGGGTACTCATGGCATGTCTACATCTGGACAAGGGCAAGCTCTTGCAAGGATTCGAATTGAAGGCATCATGTGAAAGCGCTGGAGGTGTGTTTGGGTTGTCTGGGGTCGTCTGAACGGCCTCAGCGCTTCCTGGCGGCGGCGCACCGTGAGGTCCTCCCGCTGCATGCGGTGCAGGTCCACGGCGGCGTTGTCGCTCATGATGTCCAGGACGCCCAGGCTGCCCAGCCGCACGCGGCCGGCGCTGGTGAGGAGCACCTTGCTGGGGATGAGGTTGCCGGCGCGCGCGACGCGGCCGTTGGTGTGCAGCGCGCGCAGCGCGGAGGAGATCTGCACCAGGTAGCTCCACAGCTGCTCCTCCGTGCACGCGTTGCGCACGAGGCCATTCTTGGTGGCCGCCGGCTGCAGGTGCACCATCTCCATCGTCACCGCGCCCGGGTGGTAGTCGTACGCAAAGACGATCGACGCTGTGTCGTCCAGCTCCTTGGTGGCAAACACCTGGCGCGGGCACACCAGGTGCGGGTGGTGCGCGATGGCCACGTACTTCTCCACCACCTCGTGCGCGGAGCTGAGGAGCTCCCCGGTGAGGATGAGCTACGCAGAGAGGGGGGAGGGGGGGGGGCACAAAAGAAGGGCAAAAGGGAGGGGAGAGAGGGTCAGCAGGGGGGGACCTGCAGGTCCTGGGCCAGCTCAGGGCAGGCAGAGGGATGAAAAGGGCTTTAGGGTTTCAAGACCTAGAGCATGCAGAGGCATGGGATTCCAGGGAGTAGGGCATGAAGAGGTGCGAAAGGGGTTGGCCTAGAATTGCAGGATGGAGCGTATGGAAAGGGATGAAGAATTCTAGGGTTCTTAGGGTTGTGAGCATGTAGAGGGATTGAGTAAGGATGAGTATGATGAGCGGTTGGGGTTTGGGGCATGTCGGTCCGCCCACCTGGCGCCCGTCCACCCAGCGCAGCGCGTAGGCGTTCCCGTCAATGGCGGAGATGCCCTTGATCAGGAATGTGCGCACGCCGTACGCCATGCTGGGGCGCTCCTCCGCGGCGGCCAGGTCCTCCAGGGGGTACAGCGTGTGGTAGGTGTTCATCTTCTCGGGGAGCCCCGCGTCGTCCAGCTCGGGGTTCACCTGCGCCTGCACCAGGTGCGCGCGCTGCTGCAGCTCCGCACGAAGCCGGTCGCTGATGAAGCGCGACGTGAGCATGGTGCGGCCGGGCCCGGCGGGGCTGTGTCCCTGGACGGCGCGGCCCCGGCCACTGCCGCCGTAGCGCCCGCTGCGCCCGCCCCCGCGCCCGCCGCCGTAGCCTCCAAACCCGCCGCCGCGCCCACCGCGGCCGCCGTGCGTGTAGATGGACTCCTGCAGCGGGCCTTGCCCCCGGCCGCCGTACGGGTGCGGCGGGACGGGCCGCCCCTCAACCCCCACCTGCAGCCGAATCACACCCGGTCGCAGCGCTGAGGACAGAGGCGCGGCATGTGTGCCCCGAACGAGGGCACCAAAGAGCGTATACAAATGCAGGGGAGGAGGCGCGGCATTATGTGGACCGCTTAGCGAGGCGATGGCGCAGCAGTGGTAGAGCCTCGCCATGGATCAGGCTAGGGTTTTAAGACCCTGGAAACGGGGGGGGGGGGGGGGGGGGGGGGGGGACCTTGGCGTGCTGGTAGCCGGGCGCGCTGTACTGCTGCCGGCCCTGCGGCGCATATGGCGCGGTATTGGGCTCCGAGATGCCCACAGACGCCATTTGTGCCATGATGTCGCCGCCTCGCGGACCGCCACCGGGGTCTGCAGCATCTCCATCCGGGTCGAAAGCACAGGGAGGCATGGGGACGTGAGAGCAGAGTTTCCGCTGCAGCCACTGATGGTGCATCATACTTCTGTCTGGAAAGTGAGGTGGGGTGAAGGGCCGATGGAAGCCCGATGGGCGGGGGGGGGGGGGGGGGGGGGGGGGCGGGCGTACCCTGTTTCGCGGCGAGCAGCGCCTGTCCCCCGGGGGAGTGGGCGGTCATCCCGAGCAGGTCGTCCCCCTCAGGCAGCCCCCTCATGGACGGCACCGCTGGGTCGCCCCCGCTGACGCCTGCCCCCGCCTGCCGCACCCTCGCGTCCGACCCTGTGCAGAGCCCCGAACACACGTCAAGCCAGCGCAAAAAATACGCCCCCCCCCCCTTCCAGTCCTCCCCTCTCCCCTCTCAACGCCTCTGATTGTCGCCCGCCCTTAGTCCTGCGTGCTGAGCAAAAGCCAGACGGAGACAAGCACCTGGACTCTTCGGCACAAACGGCATTGCGTTGACATTGACGGCCTCCTTGCCTGGCCGCTGCCTGTTGCCCGCGGGAGCGGGCGGCACGAAGGGCGCCGCCTGCGCAGCGGACGTGGAGAGACCGGCGGAGCTTGGCGCCTTGGCAGGGCCTGAACGGTAACGTCGGAAAGCCCAGGGGGCAGGGGCTTAGGGGCGGCGGTGCCCAAAAGGTCCGCAGGCAGCTCTTCTGGGGAAGTGGGCGAAAAGAGGGAAGTGGACCAAGGGAAGGGGGAGGGGGGGGGGGGGGGGGGGGGGGGGGGGGGAGTCTACCGGCAGGGACGAAGGGGGCAGCGTGCACGGTGCTGATGCCCAGGCTGGAGGAGCTGGCCGAAGGTTTGAGGCCGCCCCCGGCAGCCGGCGGCACGAACGGCTTGGCGCCCGCATCGAAGCTGCCGGCCTTGCCAGGCTGAAAGGGGCTCGCGTTCACGGCGCCCGACAGCCTCTGGCCGCCCTCCGCGTCACTGTTGTCCATGGCCGAGGCCACGGCTGTTGGCAGGCTGGCGAGCGCGCGGGCCGCTGCGCGGCATCCCCGGCGCCCTTATTCTGCGTGTCGGAGCTGCTGAGCGTGGTATATCACCCAGGGCGTTCCTCGCCGGTCGCCTGTTCACCTGCACGGCAGTGTTCAGCAGTTGGCGGAGCCGCGCTGTCAGGAAGGAGTTTTACCTGCGACGGGGCCGAACCGACGCTGCGCTGCGCGGCCGGCTCAGCCACGCGATGCCAGCGTGCTACAAGAACTGGCCACTGCTTTCTGAATGCGCGAGGTTCTTCCGCCCTCCAGACCCCTTGCCCTCCAATGGAACAACGCCGATATGATATGGTCATCATATGGAAGACCGGATGACAGTGGAGCAACAGGAGTCTCACTTTAGTTGGTGGGGATAATATTTGATAAATAAATATGTGGGTTTAAATATGATATCCGCGTCTGCGGGGTGGGATTGTATACGTGCAGCGCCACCGTTCGCCCCCCGCCTGAAGGGAAGCGCTGGTTCGCCGGAGTGGCTCTCGCTAGGCGCGAGAGAAGTAAGGGTTTCAGGTCTTGACCACCTTCACCTGTGGCACGATCCGAAAGCTGTGAAGAGGCGCTCGATCAGGCAGTGCGTTGGTACGCCGCCTCTGCTGCTTCTGACGCTGCGGACCCTATATGGCGGACCGGACCAGCCCGGCGGGCCGGCGGGCGGCAGAAAACAAAGCAAGTTATTAAAAGTGCGCCCGCCTGATGATTTGGGACGAATAAATAAGGATTAGTAGTGCGAGCGAGCGACGAGTACTGGCACGCGACTACGAGGACTACGAGATGCACAGCATCGTGACATCGTATCCGTACGAGTACTACTACAAGTACCGTACGAGAATTGAACGTACTGTAGTGTGTTGTAAATTGTCAATATTTATCTCCTGGTAGTAATGCGATCCTCATTATTGCTGTTCGCTGAAGACCGAATATTTAAATTGATACCTATCATAGTAAAAGTGAAGTTCGCCCCGGGCCATCGGCAGGAGCCGCCCCAGCACTTGACCTCTTGACCAACTGCAGCAGGTCTGGCATACCCTGTAGTCATTGGACCGTTGCCTCATTCGAACCCCGAAGGGCTAATGCATCAAACGGGTAAACCTGGGACACGGATCCGGTCGATATTGCGCCATGAAATGCCCAAGCCGGGAATCGATCCGGGGACCTCTTGATGAGTACGAGACCACCACTCTATCGACCGGACAAACAACGAGGCAACAGTCGCTGATATTGTTAATGTTTGCTACTTTTAAGCCCTATATATATACTACTCCTCTAGCGGTGGATTTGCTAATTTATCCACCGTTTTATCGCCGAATTTGGGTTACTAACTTTTTGCAATGTTCTTTGTTTATGTGGTTTCCCACCAATGTTTTAGTGCAGTCCGTACGGTCTAGTGATGGATTCATCAGCATGTAAAGTTACCAGTACCACCAAGTTTCAGTACGGGTTGGCCCATCGCCCATGACGAGCCTTGCTTTTCCGGCCAAGGAGCTACGTATGACACCCACGTACCACCAGCTCGCCCACCATCGGCAGCGGCTTTCGCAACGGCTTTGCGTACTTGTGCTCGCGAGGGTTGCCGAGGATGATCAAGTCCGCACCGAGGCCCTATTCCCGGGAGTGAGTCGTCGTGCCACGTACACCATGCGTTACATCATCGGCAGCGATAGACGGCCCCTCGCTCGGTAGATAGTGTGGTTATTTTCGCTCCCGACTCGTGCGTCCGACGAAGTCGCTTTCCGTTCTTGCCCCGGCTATGTAGATGGGACATTGTCGGATGGCGATGCCCACCGTGTGAAATAATTGGAGCTAATAAGGGATCCCCGTGAGGGTGGTGGTGGTGGTTGGGGGGGGGGGGGGGGGGGGGGGGGGGTTAACCTCAACACCCGATCCCGAGTCGCGGTACGGGCTTTCATGGGCTCCCGAGATGGCGCAACCTCTCGCAGTAGTACACACTCATTGTGGTCAACTCTTGACATAAGGTGCGGTGGACGCGCTCGCTACCTTGCTTTGGTTGTTGCTCGTCGCGGTTGTTAACGATGACAACTACGCCTACATATACCGCAACAAATCGGCGCGGACGGAGGAGGACGTCCGTGTCACCGGGACGGCCGTTTGCCATCATGCAACACACGTCAACTCGGTTCGCGAGACATTCCTCGCAACATGGCATCGCGCCATTTCTCAACGATCATTGTGTGTGCTTGTGTGACGGCTTTCGGGCTACCGACGACGTAACTGAACCATTGCGGGGATGGTGCCGCTCACGCACCACTCAGTAGGCAACGGCCCACCAGGAGCGGAGAATCCTGGCCCGTGCGGCAGACCCGGCAGCAGCACCCCCACCTCCATGTGGTGCGTGGGCATTGGTAACCCCTAAGACCTGTCCCCTTTTGTGTGCGGCAGCTGAGCAGGGTGTCTGGTTGTGGCGGGTCCTTGGATCATGGGACGACCGGGGAGCCCTACGAGGGGCTATTCAAATAGTACTCGTAGTCCCGGTAGTTCCCCTGGCGGCGCCGGGCAGCCCTGTACGGGGGGCTGCTAATAATAATTCATGTACGACCTCGGCCTTGCATCGGCCTCTCCGAGATCCGTTTGCAAGTGGGGAGGGGGGTGTGTACGACTCGGAATGGGGCAGCCTACACGCAAGGGCTATAAGACATAAAACCGTGTTCTCGTATTCCTCGGTTCGGTTAGTTCGGGCAGTTCGGATGGTTCGGTTGTTCGTTTCAGTCCGAACTGCGGTTCAAATCGGTCTGAAATGTATTCGGCCGAACTCCCTGAATTCAGCTCGGTCCGAACCAAACTCGGCCCATGTGAGTTCGGCACTATCTTGATGTTCACGACCCGGACGGGGGCAGCCTACTCGCTAGAGCTCCTCGAAGCAAAATCGTGTTCTCCTATCTTGATACGACCCGCAACCGACCCGCAGAACATCTGGCGTATCCCCGCACCCGTATGTGTTCCAACTGTGAATCACTCAAACCCCGGCTTAATACGGCGGAGTGTTCGACAACGCCCTTCGGCCGACCCGTAGTTCGAAACACCCGGGAAAACCCTCAGCTTCTCCGTGGGAACGGGCGATGAGGGCGGGGACGAGCGCAAGGAGACGGCACTGTGAGATTCAGATGTGACGCAAGTGTGCCCTACTGGTAACGAACGACGACATACGGGGACGATACGGGACGGAAGAGGGACGTGGATTTCATACCGAGTAGCGACGACTATCGCGCGCGACCTGTAAAGTACTATATGAATTTCTCGTTTCGATAATTTCATCAAATTGATATGCCAACGCGGGCTCGCGTGTCGCGCGCCGACGCGGAGTACCCGGGCTAAGTACAGGCGGCTGCACGTACTCGCTGCACATCGCTGCACATCGCTGACCCCGCGGTGTGCGGCGATGTGCGGCACGACGGGCGGAGGTGTATGTGGGCGGATGTAGGTGGTACGGTAGGTGGTAGGCGGTAGGTGGTGTTCGTAGGTGCGCGTTTTAATGCAGCCGCCCTAACTGCTGATGATTGTGTAACGCCCCAGCACGCGCATGAAGTACGGGGTCGCCTGGCGGTCACCGCCGCTCACCGCTGAACCAAGCGCGGACAGCCGCGCACTCGCATTTGTGCTCCCTGCCGGTGGTGGGCTACATCCACCCCAACTCTCAACCATCCCCCCCCCCCCCCCCCCCCCCCCCCGCGCGCGCGCGGCAGCAAGCATGCCGGGAGAGGGATGGATATCGAGTGTGTCGAAGAATGGCGTGTACACATGCAAGCACTGCCACGGCATCGTGACGGGCAGTAGTGAAAGGACGGCGCGAGAGCGGCACTTCCGGAAATACCCGAACTGTAGCCACTCGTTGAAGCGTGCGGCTAAGTTGCACCGCAAGGCCGCCTTATTACAAGCATCAGCAACAGGGCGGCAGCAGCAGCAGCAGCAGCGGCAGGGGCGGCAGCAGGAGTAGCTGCAGCCGTCGGAAACGGCCCGCCGGCGCCGGTCTCGGAGGACGATGTGATGGGTGTGGGGGAGGACCCCGTTGGCGAAGACGGTATGGACATCGACGCGCCTGCGTGGCCGCCGGCGGACGTGGAAGCTGCCGATGAGGGCGTGATACGGAAAGGCGATCCCGGTGACTTCTACATGAAGGTCATCGCCAAGAAGTTCCGGGGAGTATGGCACTACGGCGTGATAACCGGCGTCATTACCGAGTGGGTGTTGGAGGACTACGGCGGGGCGACCCAGTGGCGCGCTGTTTTCGAGGACGGTGACATTGTGGATGCGTTCAGAGGTGAGTGGGCCCGGCCTGCGTGCTGGTGGCACCACTCAACTGCGGTTGTATGGAATCACACGCACCCGCCCGGTCGGCGTGGCAGGTTGTGGAGGCTATGGCGGCTGCCCAGGAGCACCCCCCTGTGGATGCGGACGGGGATGTTCGCTTGGTAACCGTCCATGAAGGCGATGACTTGTCCAGTGAATCACGCACCTTGCCCGGCGTGCGTTCAACACAACCCGGCTGGCGGAGGCCAAGCAGAACACTGGCTGCCATGGCGTGTGCCATGTGCATGTGGTCCTGGGCTATGTCAGCATGGTCAACCTCTTCCCCCTCGCGCCGTTTCACCTGTTTTTTTTTTGGCTTGGGAAGGGAATTCTGGAGGAAATTTGTCACCGTGCAGGGCCACATTGGATTCCGAGCTATGAAGCAGGAAGACCGGCGCCAGGCTTTAGTCCCGATACCCAGCAACTTTGGACGCGGGTTGCGCCCTTCGTTTGCGGTGTCCAAGAAGTCGAAAGGTAACCCCCCCCCCCCCTCCCGGGCGTGGGCGTGGGCGTGGGCATGACGGCATTCCCCTCCATGACTGCAGGGTCATTCAAGGTGACGGTGCAGTCCGGCTGGGTCATGGAGGACTGCTTGCACCACATGGAAACGTTTTCCATTCTTAACGCCGGTCCGCTGTTCGAGGAGGCCCGGGTGAAGGCGATCATGACCGAGAAGGAGCTCGCGTCCCCAGCGGTGGTGCGTTCGGTGTCGCGACTGGCGGTGCTTGGGCACATGTACAAGCGCCTGCAAGGAGCTGCGTGGTTCGTCACGCGGTGGGGGTTGCAGAATGTGGTGACGGAGGAGGACGGCCCCGAGCGCAAGGCGCAGGTGGACGCGCTTCACCAGGGAGGGGGGGACTCGATACCCAGCGCGGCGCCAAGGCGCGGCGGCCAGGGCAGCGCGGCGCCAAGGCGCGGCCGGGGCAGCGCGGCGCCAAGGCGCGGCGGCCGGGGCAGCGCGGCGCCAAGGCGCGGCGGCCGGGGCAGCGCGGCGCCAAGGCGCGGCGGCCGGGGCAGCGCGGCGCCAAGGCGCGGCGGCCGGGGCAGCGCGGCGCCAAGGCGAGTGGGATGGGCGGGGCAGCGGTTGCTACCGAGTGAGGCGTAGCATCGTTTGCAGTAGCAACGCAGTCTTTCCGGTTGCATAGTGTGACACCGCCTGGATGTAACCCAACAGTACGCACAAAGTGCAAGTGTTACACGTCCGTGTGCCCCACCCAATGACATTGCGTCCGACCTCACTGACGGCATGTCTCGCTCTCCTTCATCTCCTGGGCCGTCCGCCGCCTCACCCTGCGCACCCTACCAGCCGCGCGTGCCTTCTCGGAAGCCTCACACACGGCGGCGCGAGTCGCGTCGTGGAACGCGTCCCTGACATGGCGGAACTCCGCCCTCACCGTGGCCGTGGTCGGGCAGGGGACTGCCCGCTGATGGGTCGCCATGCATGGGTACTTGGGGCCGCACAAAGCCGGGGTGCCGTCGCAGCAACACTCCCAGTCCGTCCGTTGGCCGCAGTCCACGCATGACGGGCGTCCGGCCAGGACACGCACATGATAGTGCATGTGGCCGCCTCCCGCCACTGCTCTTAGTGCTCCGGTCAACATGGCGACGAGCAAGTCGGCATGTCCCGCAGGTGGCTGCGGGGCGGGTGGCGCGAGCGCAGCCTCGCTCGCCTCAACACCCCCCTCAACCCGATCAGTCGCCTCGACCACGGCCTCCTCCGCCTCCTGACGCGGCGCACCAGGCGCATCATCGTCGCCTGGCAGGGCGTCCCCCCCCCGCAACGGCGCCGTCGGCGGTGGCCGACGCCGTCGTGGCGGGGTGTTGTGAGGAGGTGGCCCTAGACATAGGTGGGGCCGGCACCGCCATGTGTTGCTCCACATGCGGTGCGGTTCCTGACGCGACAGCTCCGTCGCACCAGTACCGGCGCCGGCACCCCACGCCTGCTGGGCTTACCACCAACCGGCATGTTTCCTTTGGGAGGCGGTTCATCCGCATCGGAGGTGAGCGGCGGTGCCTGTGTGGGTGTCGATACTGCCCGGCCATTAGGGCTCCCGCCCCCTGCCGCTCCGCCGACCCACGCCGCGGCGTGTGCTGCGCCCCGCATAGTCGCCTCGAATATATAATACATGACGCGGGGACCGGGGGGGGGGGGGGGGGGGGGGGGGATTCGTGCGTTTCGTATGTTGGCGGAACGGCGTGCGAAGCTGCGGCTGGCGAAGGTGGTGGAAGTAAGCGTGGCGGCGTCGGCGGCGTAGTACCGTGCGTGCATGCGTGCGCAACCCCGCGGCAGCAAGCGCCGGACTCGGCGTGTGCCGGCGGCAGAGCTGCGAAGCCATGGACACGGTACGGGATGCCAAGTCTGGCTAAGCAACTGCCGAGGCTGGCGGCTTAACCCCCATGACCGGCGGTTGAGGGACGGAAAGTGCGTAGAAGTTGATCGGCAAAGCGGGCATATAAGCCTGGCTGTGCTAGGTTCCTATTAAGTAATGGCGGTTTGTGCTAAGTAATTCGTAGGGGTGGACCATGCAGCGCAGATAGGGGGCGGTATAAATGAGGCCGGGCACATATACTGCTCCACGAAACGACACTGTGGCACGTGTAGTTGAATAGACCCCCCCGCCCCCCCCCCCGGGTCGGCCCGCCGGGTCGGCCCGCCGACCCGCCACGGCATGTAATATCTGTCATGCATCGCCGGGGTATGTGTGAGTGGATGCCCCGCCGCCACATCCCCCCCCCCCCCCCCCACCCCCCCCCATTTACACTTGTGCACTCATTAAGTTTGGGCTGGTTTCGGAGCAGTACATGTACGTATGTATATACATACAATGGAACGTAGGACCTGCGCGGAAAGAGGCGGGGCTGGCGGAGTGCGTTGGGGGTGCGTAGAGTAGCGTGTTGGTGAGATTCGGGGTGCATCGGACGCCGGATGCCCATCCACCCAGCGTAAAAGGCGCGTACGTAATATTCACACTATATATATTCACACGCAAATGTGTGAAAACCGGACATTCCGTGCCGGATGGGTGGGAATACGGCGTCCGATGCACCAAAAACCCCAGCAACACGCTATTCTATGCACCGCCAATGCACTCCGCCAGCACCGCCTCATTCTCTGTCGATTTCGAAAACGCCTTCACATTATCCACCGCTAATTGCAATTGCCACCGTGATGGCGGCTTCACGATGTGCGCACACAACAACACTTACTATCGGTTCCGACGCGGATGGAGGCGGGGCTTGCGGAGTGCGTTGGGGGTGCGTAGAGTAGCGTGCTGTAAATAATTGGGGTGCATCGGACGCCGGATGCCCATCCACCCGGCGTAAAAGACGCGTAATATTCACACTATATTAACACACAAATGTGTGAAAACCGGACATTCCGTGCCGGATGGGTGGGAATACGGCGTCCGATGCAGCCAAAACCCCAGGAACACGCTATTCTATGCACCGCCAATGCACTCCGCCAGCACCGCCTCATTCTCTGTCGATTTCGAAAACGCCTTCACATTATCCACCGCTAGTAATTGCAATTGCCACCGTGTAATGTTGTCACGATGTGCGCAAACAACAACACTTACTACCGGTTCCGACGCGGATGGAGGCGAGGCTTGCGGAGTGCACTGGCGGTGCACAGACTAGCGTGCTGCAAATAATTGGGGTGCATCGGACGCCGGATGCCCATCCGCCCGGCGTAAAAGACGCGTAATATTCACACTGTATTAACACACAAATGTGTGAAAACCGGACATTCAGTGCCGGATGGATGGGAATACGGCGTCTGATGCAGCAAAAACCCCAGGAACACGCTATTCTATGCACCGCCAGTGCACTCCATCCGCAACCCCCGCCGCATTCCCAGTCGTACGTGCTTGTATGTGCACACGCACGGAATGCTTGCACTGCTCCGAAACCACTGTCACATACCCCGCTCATTGGGTACCGATTGTGGCGCATGCACGGCTAGATATTTGTTTACATAAACCGGGGGGGGGGTGGGGGGGGGGCACAGTGTCCCGCTACTCACCATGCATTGGATTAGGGCGACGATTGCAAGCAAGACGAGGAGGCGCGAATGAACTGCTCCGAAACCACGCGATGTGCCCGGTGACCTCCATATCCAGCACGTCCACCGATGCAAGTAATAAGGACAGGACCCCCCCCCCCCCGCCCCCCCCCCCACCCGCCAAAGTGGAGGAAGTGTAGGAGTACAACCGGAGCATGACGTGATCCATTGTCGCTTATTTACAAGCACGGGCGGTGCTGCCAGACCCGATGCTCTACGGCCGATATAATATTCACACTATATTAACATCGGTGTACACCGCCGCACACCGCCGCACAACGCTGCGCGCGCACATTCGTCGCGCACATATACGCGCGCCCTACCGCACATATTATCCCGGATTCACTCGGTGAAACCGCGTATTCATTACGCCGTGCTACTTCAACAATAAACATTGCGAAATTACACCGACACAATGCCGCACCGACTAGCTCTTGACAATACGTGCATATAAATAGTAGTGGCGCGCTGCTCCTCGCCTCCGATGTGTCGTTGACTGCTGCGGAAGGCGGTCGTCGACTGGGTGTTAGTTTCTCCACCTCGGCCGCCCCCTCCCCCCCCCCCCCCCCCCGCCCCTTCACCGCTCATAGCGCCATGGCAGACCTCGCCCCCCGGGCAAAAGTGGGCGGCGAGCCTTGTTGTCTCGCGTGTCCGCGCCGCCGGCATCGAGGAGGACGAGAAAGACATGAGGAAACGCGTGACAAGGTGGGCGCGCAACAAAACACTCCACCCTCCACATTAGCACGCACCCACTCGTGGCTAATTTGTGCCGCGCGCAGGTTCGTCCGGGAGCGCCGTAAGGCCCACCTCAACGCCAAGGCTTCCACAGTGCCAGCGGCGCAACTCGTGGTGGCCGAGGAGGCCGCATCCTCAGCCGCTTAAAGGCGAAACGATTGTGGCTTGTTGTGGGTGTCTGGGCACAGGGGGCGTCCCGTGGGTAAGGTAAGGTAAGGAAGCTCATGGCGGCGTCGTCGACGGCACAGCCTCCCGGGGTGGTGAAGACAATGACGGATGACAAGAAGCGGAAGAGGCCAGTGAAGAAGCGCCGAGGTAAGAAACTGACGGTCGCGGAGTCGGAGGCGGAGTCGGAGGCGCAGGCGGAGGCGGAGGCGGAGGCGGAGGCAGCGAGATCGTCGAAGCGGAGGGTCCCCCGGGCACGCAAGAACAAGAACAAGCAGTAGCCCCCGCCCCCTTACCCCCCTCCTCTCACTCCCCCGGCGGGAGCGGCGGGCGGCGGGGGGGAGGGGGGGGGGGGGGGGGGGGCGGGCGGGGGGCGGGGGGACCACGCCCGCGCGCCGCCCCCCCCCCCCCCCCCCCCCCCGTCCCCCGCCACATGCCCCGACGACAGCTGTCGCGAATATTGTAATTCAAACATTCTTCGGCAAACCGCTGCCTGCCCCCGCCCTCCCCCTCGCGAATATATTTATGTAACGTGAGCACTCTTTGGCAAAACATGGCAGCCAAACCGCCCATCTGATGACCTTTGATCGGACGGCTAGCAGGCCCGTTCAGCAGTACTAGCTATAATGTACACAAAATTCCCCAGTGTTACCAAATACGTACGGCTGCGATTTGCGCTCCCATGTACTAATAGTCGTAGTTATCCACAGGACGACTCGTCATCGCGCCCGGGTTCGTACTAGATACCCGGTACCGGCTTAATAAATATATCGCGTACTACCCGGTACTGCACGGACAACCTTGTACCTTTTACGTCAGTGCCATGTAACACATCACCGGGCTAGTACGACTACCAGAATGATTACAAAAAAGATTTATCGCCCGCCGGCAATAACTCCGGATGTACTCGCACGTAACTGGATGGACGTGCCGCCACCAGCAGCAGCCTTCACGGATAAATAATAGTCGCTAGTAGTAGTGCTTCGTCACCCGTATGTCACATCTGAATCTCACAGTGCGGGGGGCCCGGAGGCGGAGCGGGCGTTCATGGGCGGAGAGGCCGGGCTTGGCAGCGACTCAGGGGCGAGGAGATGACACGACCCGGAGTGCCCTGAGGGAGTTGTGGCCCGGCAGTGGGAGGAGTCCGCTGGCGGCTAGCCCGGTCCGACCCTGGACGGGTGGCTACAACGACGAGGCGCGATGCGGCGGCAAGCGGCGTGCATACGAGCATGACCGGTCTGCCGACGATCACGGAGCGACGACACGCGGACGGGGAGGAGAGGCGGGGGGTGGTGCCCGCCTTTCCCTCTTGTCTTCCTCGGGAATAATCCTACCGCAAGAGGTCGGGCGGGCGAGATGGCGCGGCAACGACGGCGGACCGCGGCCGAGCCCGGCGGACCGCCACTGCCGGCGCGGCGGGGCGAACAACGCCGGTACCTGCGGGATAGTTTTAGTGATGGCGGCAAGAGGAGCCAAGACGCAGCACGGCGTCCGTAAATCGCGTGTACCGGTGCATTCTTGATAGAACAGAAAAGCCTTTTTGGGGGTGGACGATTACTGCATTCGTAATTCCCGTATTGCAAACTAGCAGTAGTCGCTCTTACTGGAGATTGGCCGTAGTTATCCGGAAAAAAACATTGTTATTGACCACGTGATGGAAAAAGGCGAGTTTTGGAAACGAAATAGGATGGCCGGAAGCCTGAGCAGTAATTACACTATATACGTGTTCCCTACCATGTTAGAGATGGCAGGCCATAAGAATAACTCAGTCCGAGACGGCGGAAAGCATCATATGCTAGCACGTTGTAATCAATTTCAACTTGACCGGAAGGGCTAGCGTGGCGCTGATGCAAGCAAGAAGTTGATGTAGTGTCAGGTGCCCGCGTCAAAGCATGCAAACATCGCGGAGGTGCTGCGCTATATATTTCGATGCCGCCCGTCAAGTGTTCGCCGGTGCGTGCGTGCCACCGGCCCGATGGGCCGCCATTGGCCACCGCGAGGGGCATGCCAAGTGGACGGCGGATGCCCTCACTCACTCAGCACTGGCTGGTTGCAGCTACTGCTGACGGCCGTGCAAGAGCCCCCCCCCCCCCCCCCCCCCCGCAGGGTTTTCGTGGACACCCACTCCCTCATCCGGAAGGGGGGCACTACAACCGCGTATGTGATCGGCCTGATGATGCAGAAAATCAAGTATTTCGGCGGCTGGGCGATGGAGTCGAGCGTGGTGCTCGACGACTACATCAACCCACAACAAGGCTTCCGTGCAAGGCGACATGGCATTTGTTTGGCTGAATGACCCCCAGTAGTGCCGCAACGCCAAGTGGCGACATATGATGGCAAACTGCGAGCCCCTTGCTTTGCTACTGGTCATTGAAATTGCAGAGGTTTATATCACACGGGGCGAAGTACTACGGGCGTTACCCGACGTTAGGGATTACGCCGTACGCTGCTACTACGCTAGTAACATCCGTGTGCCGGCGTCCGTCCCTCACCCCTATATATATGACGCCTTGCGACGCTGCGATGGTAGGTGTCTCCACATGCCTTACTTTGTGCCAGCTTCCAACTAGCGCAACCCTCCCTTCCCAACCCTTTCTTGGGTATTATGTATGCATGGGGCCTGAGCCCCTGTGCCAAACGTAGTAAGAGATCGTCTGACCCCCTTTTATGCAGACTGCGAGTCCCCTGCTTTGCGAACGGGACCAGTACCGAAACGGTCCCATAACGCCTCGCACCAATACAGGGTACTACATTCTCTTACTTACATCAAGGCTTTATTATTTAGCGACCATATTATCGTTGATATCAAATATTATATATTTATCAATTATTATTATTGGATACGTACGGGCACCGGTGGTACTAGGCACCCTGGTACAGGGCAGCATGTGCCATGACGACGGTCTGACGGTGCTACCAGGGGACCCCTGGTGCTGCTACTGACGATGCGCGCCGCCGCGCCGCCCAATAGTACGCGAGAAGTCGCTATAGTACGGGTACCAGTACCTGCATAATGATACAGCATTGCTTTGTCTATATAATTATCTGGACGAGCGGTGTACAGGGTATGGATTTCTTACTGGCCTTTTTGTAATTCACACCGGTATTGATATAGCCGGGTTCGCAGCACGGGTTACAAAGTTCAGCGTTATGTACAGTCTCGACTCCTCTCGTCCTCTGTGCTGATGGGGCCCCTCCGGCTCGGCCCAGGCCACAGGCGGCGGCGCTATGGGATACTCTCCCGCGCTGTGCTACTGGTCGTCGCCACATAGCGCCGTCTCGTTCGGCGGTGCAGGTACACGGGCGGTAGACTCGAAACAGCACAATAAAGTAGCAGCGCTCGCTGACAGCGCACTGTACTACAGCGCTCGTCACAACACCCCATGGCTGTACTGCCTTTGTAGCTCTGGAAGAAAGAGGCGGTGGTAAGGGAACCCCACATTCAACGTCCACTCCCAGCACTTGTTTCCTGCCTTGGTCGACATGCTGGCACTCGCGTCCCGCCTCGTCTCGAACGGCGTCGCGGCGCGCGCGTCGCCTGGCAACGACCACCAGACCGGAGGCTCATCCGTAGGGTACCCCAAGACCCCGAGCGCCTGGGCGCCGACGCGCCCTGTACCGCGGCTTTCCGCGAGGACACATCTCCAGATCTGTAAGGCTTCGTCCTCTCCAGCTGCGCCCTCTGGCTCAGGTGGCCCGCAGGTCTGGCTACCCAACCGGGAGGCCGCCGCCGCGCGCCTCGCCAGCGCCGCCGAGGTGAAGGCGGCGCGCCTCGCCAGCCCCAGCAAGCCCGCAGCCGCCGCGACTGCCTGTTTCGCGGACGTCTCCACCAACCAGCAGCCCAACTTCCATGCCATCGGGGGATGCTGTAACGCTGTAGCTGCGTCCGGTTCGCGCCTCAAGGTCGCTGTGGACGTCGACGAAGGTCAGCCCCGGGCGGTTCCGAGTGCCAATCGCTGCCACTACCGCTGGCTACCCCGTTTTTTCACCGCTACCCATCGGATCCACGGTCATTTCGGGGTCTTAGGGCATCGCCCAACATTTAAATTAGGCGGCTGGTCAAACTCAATTTTTTTACGAATTCGAATTAATAGACAGGCGTCGGCCGGACCGGGCCAGGGCATCCATCAAGCCTGCGGTCGCTCTAACCGGTTACCGTACCTAACAGGTTTAACACTGCCTGCCCCCGTCGTGACGATGAAGTGCTTCTTACTGGCGTTCGTGACCGGCCGCAAGCAGCGGAAGCGGCAGAAGCGCTGCGTATCATCAAGCGGGCGGCGATATTTTGTGGGAGCACTCGCGTCTGTGCCGGACCGGCTGTTTTCTGACACGGCACGTCGCCCTCCGGCCGCCGCTCGCAGTTCTCGGCGCCTTCGTTGACTCCCTCAACAGGTACTACCACGACCGCTTTGGCGAGCGTTACGAAGTGTCGGATTACTTTGAGTACTGCTTCCGAAAGGTGCGGCGGCGGCTGGCACGCTCGCGGCTCTGTACCTCCCAGCCCCTCCCTGCCCCCCTTTCTCCCTCTTCCACTGCGGCAAACGGGTGTCAATAAACGCGGGATTGCGCGACTGTAGGTATGGGATTGCGAGCAGGACCTGTCCACCGAGATTGTGCACGACTTCTTCCAGTCGGAGCACTTCAAGAGTGGCATTGCGCCGATTCCCGGCGCGTATGAAACCCTGCTGGCTCTATCACAGCACGTTGACCTCGAGGTGGTGACCTCCAGGCAGCACGCCATCCAGGTACCTGCCGCATGTCCCTGAGTTTCAGCCTGCCCACGCCTGATGTATCTTGGAGCCTTCGGGATCGCTGCATGGGCAGGAGCTGATGAAATGCGATGGGTTGCAGGACGATACCGTTGCGTGGATCGAGATGCATTTCCCGGGCATTTTCAAAGACATTCACTTTGGGAACCACTGGGCTAAGGAAGGCAAGTCGCTTGCCAAGTCGGAGATTTGCAAGAACATCGGGGCGCACTGCCTCATTGATGACAACCCTGGCTACGCTATTGAGTGCGCGGAGGCTGGCATCAACGTTCTTCTATACGACTGGAACATGGAGTACCCCTGGGCCAAGACCCCCTGCGGGTGAGAACTTTTCCCTCATGGCAATGCCCCACTTCTGTCGGATTGGGAGCAGTTTGTGAGCATACCTGCTGCTGGCATTTGAATGGTTGCTTGCCGTGTCTGTGTAGGCCTACCCACGAGAAGATTCAGCGCGTGTCGGATTGGGATGACGTGTCGGCAGCATTGATGACTCTTTCGTCCTCCATTGAGGAGCTGTGACCGAGAGGTTGGCCTAGCTGTGTGTGTGAGCATTTGGTTTGTATATTAAATCGATTCTGTATCATTATATCAGTCTCAGCGGCTCTCTGGGGTAGCCGGAGAATGTCAGCTGATGGGCTTGTGGGGAGGAGCATTCCTTGATGCACCGGGAGAATGGCGAGGCATCATTGGCTCATTTCCCTTGCTGCAACTCAGCATCCACTGCACACATTTTCCATTGTGTCGAGCAAGGGCATGTAAGGAGATCTATCGCCATGAACACCCGCACCAGCCTTGCACCAATATGAGTGCCAGTGCACTGTCAGCAATACGGTGTCGCTCTAATCCTGTCACAATCTGAAGCGGAAAGCGCTATACGCAATGGCCACCGTGCAGAATGCCAGTAAGACTGCTGTGGCGTGGCCTACCAAAGCTGTGTGCCCCAGGTTACCTGCAGGCACCATCCAGACCATGCCCCCAGCCGGGTCGCCCTCGGCCTTGTTGTCATCCAGTAGCGTGATGTTTGCAAAGAGACTGGCGTTCTGTGTTGGCGGGACACTGCCAGCCGAGCATGCTATCTTCACCTGTGAGCACAGAAGGTGAAGAGATTCAAGCACTGCACCTGCGCTTCTAGACCTCGCTACATGCATGCAATGCCTGGCTGGGTAACGGAGAGCATACACGATGCTCGCACCTCGGGCAGGGATATGTGCTGCGCAATCATTGGGCCAGCAATCCATCGTCGCATTCCTGTGATGGCCGCCTCAGCCGCGCCACCGTCTGGGTGTGTCACAATCATGCCTGCTTACGGTACGTGATATGTGGCTTTGCGAAGATGTGTGCCTTGTTGCTGGTTTGAAGCTGGGATGTGGGAGCGAGAGGCGTCGCTTGGGCGGTAGGCTGGTCACCTGAGGCGTGGTTGGGGAAGGATGCCACTGGATAACGAGAGTGCACGGGGAGCGCCGTGCTCCCTTGTAGCAACCAGCTCTGGCCAGAGCAGCCGTCAGCTGGAGAAGGGAGCTCCTCCACAGAGAGTTGCAGGGTTGTGTGGACTACGGTCGCACTGCTCTCTTGTTCAGGGCTGCATGCACCGCATCAGCACATCTCAGAGGTGCAAAGCCCACTCAGGGTACTCCAATGCAATCCTTACTTTGCTTGGGAAATAAAATATATATGTATAAGTTTGCAGCTGAGCAACCGGTCAATGTGTGCAGCACCTTTCCAGATCCACTTCACCCCTAACTTCCGGAGCGTCCACTCCTGCGCACCATGATGTACCGCTCGTCAGTCACAAGTGCCCCCGCAGCAACTTTGCCCATAGCAGACATCAGACGGGCTCGCATTACCTTCACGTGATGCGTGCGATGACAGCTCGTATGGGTCTACAAACACCCCAGCAGGCAACGGCTGTACTAGCTCAGCCTGGCAATGCACCGCCGCCGTGCCTTCGTAGTTTAGCTGGCTGCTGCTACACATCGCCGCTGAGACCACATAGTGTATTTCACGGTGCGCTCCAGCCCTTTAGCATCACGCGCACGGCTCAGCACAGAACGAATTGATTTATCGCGCAAGGTACAACTAGTTGCATTTTGTCATCAGACGTACCCTTTTAGAGACGCATGTGGCAGCGTGACTTGCACCCCACCTGACGCGAGTGGTGCGGACTGTTGTAGGGGTAAAAACAGCAGAGCCACCAGTGGCCACAGAGGAAAGGCAGCTCGCCAGCTCCGCGGGGCTGTCCACCTTGCTTGTGCCATTCCTCCGAGTGTTTGAATGGAAAGGCTGTTTTCGCGCGTCGCACGGAAGGTTCGAGGGCATGCGGCCGAGGCAGCGGTCCGCCACTCTGAGCGCGAGGTGTCCGGCTTGGACTGACGAAGCCCGTTCAAACACAGCGACTACCTGAAGCGCGATCCTGCTTGAACCACGACACTGCCCTCGCGACTGGCCACACTCGTAGCGACAGGTCGATGGAACTGATACCTGATCGCTGGCAGTAAGGCCTGCATATCAGCGAGGGGGGCTGTTTGGGGGTATTGCAGGCACTCCGTGGATGTTGGCAGTGTTGACGCTGTGGAATCATCATATTGGAGTACTGTACTGCTGGGGTTGACAGCAGCAGTACAGTACCGTTTTGACATACCCTGTATAAAAATATAATAACAGCAGCACCGGTACTTGCGCACGCATGGGTTGCTACGGTGGCTAAATACAACTTATATCGCATTATTATTAGAAGTTTGTCGTTATATTTAGGGATTCTACAGCACTGGCATCATCGTATCTGTAATCCTTGCGGGCCGTGACAGGAGCAGGACATATAAATTGAAAATACCGGGATACAATATTCCTCGCCGACCGCAACCAGCCGGCCGCAGTGGCGGTCGGCGTCACGGCAAGACCGGCTGCGAGGTGCTGACAAGGCCCCGCTGATCCATCACCCTGTGCGTGTTGCTGAGTATATCTGCCCGTCAGCACAAACACACCCCAAGGCATCGCCGCACAGTGCGTCAAAGAGGATAGGCGCACGGTGTGTGCATAAACAAGTGCCACCGCCCACTACGAAGGTAACGAGGTAGCAAGGTAGCGAGGTAGAGGTGAATCGCTGAATCGCCGACGTCGTCGGGCGACTGACAAGGCAGGTACAGACGGTACAATAAGCTACTCCGCTGGGGATACGGCGCCGACACTGCCATTACAGCTGCCATTTTTTTGAGTATGCCATAGCATGGGAAGGTGCACATTTCGAACGATCAGTCGTCTGATCCTGTTACCCAGTGCTCAGTACCCGTACGCGATTGTCGTGGCGGTCACTCATTCCGCTGCCGCCTAGCCGTTGCGCCCGAGGAGGTACGGGGCGCAGGGCTGAATAACGACGTTCCGAGATAGCGATAGCCAACCAAGCCTAGCCAGCTGAGGTGTATTCCGTGACTTCCTATCTTGCCGACAGGTTGCCTAGCTTGATCCCCAGCCGCAGTGCCGCACGGGTTAGCACCAAATACTACGCTCGGCGCCGCCGGGCGGGTGTGATTATGGCGTTTCCGCGAATACCCCGCGATGGCTTCATGCATGCTTCCCAAGAATCGATTATTACCCTTGCTAGCAGTAGCATTCAGGATGGTCTGCAGCCTATCAAAGGCTAGCCATGCCCGGGACACGTTTTCTGATCCAGCAAGTGTGTTTGAGCAGGTAAACTCAACCATTGGAGAGCTGAGTTGACATGGACAGTCAGAAGTTTGAGGGGAAGGTCGCAGTCGTGACAGGCGCTGCAAAGGGTATTGGCTACGCATGCGCGAGGTCACTGGGAAGCCGCGGCGCAAAGGTGGTCGTCGCCGATTGGGATGCCCCTGCGGCAAAACAAGCAGTGGAGGAACTGGCCAAGGATGGGATCACTGCCAAAGCTGTGCAGGTGGATGTGTCCAAAAAGGCAGAGGTACACAGGGGCGCCCAGTAGCCGATAAACTTCTTGGCCATTACTAGACATATACCCCACAGAGAATCCTGATTATACCTTCTGAAGGCCGCTGGCACTTCCCTGATTCTCTGACACTTTGCATTCACCTAATCTCCCAGGTGGACCAAATGATCCAGGCAGCAGTTGAGTCCTTCGGTTCTGTGGACATCGTTGTCGCCAATGCCGGTGCTTTCCTCCCCTGCAAGGCTGCAGCCGCTTCCAATACCTGTGTGAATAAACATGACGCAATTATGCGCGCGCTATGCGCTTAACCGCTAGAGCTGATGGCTCCTGCCTGCACGCATGTAATACCCAACAGGTATTGTGAAAGTGGCGCCTTTCCTGGAGATGTCAGAGGAGGAATGGGACTCCGTCATTGACGTCAATCTCAAGGGAGTTTTCCTGGTACAGTCCCAATGACCAGCTTTCCATGTCAGACTGCGTTTTTGTTCGATGGAATAAGGAGAGAACTCCCATCCCACTGAAACTCTGGCTGTTGGCCGCTGCATGCGGCATGTACAGACATGCCAGGCCGGAGCAAAGCAGATGGTCGTGCAGAACGAGACGTCTCCTGGCAGGGGTGGCGCCATCATCACCATGTCCTCTGTCAATGGAGTCACCGCAATTCCAACAATTGCCTCGTACAACGCCTCCAAGGGCGGTATTGAGAACCTGACCCGGCGAGTCCCTCTGCCTCAAATGACCCGGCATCATCAAGCATGATCTACTGTTCGACCGATGCTGAGCGCCGCCTATCAAGGACTGCAGATATCCGCCCGCGTTGCTGAAATGATGCGTGCCGTGCCGCAGGTGCATGTCGCTGGCGCTGGTGGAGCATGGCATCCGTGTCAATGCTGTTGGCCCTGGCAGCATCATGACGGAGGTGCTGCAGAAGGTGGCCAATGACAAAAGCAAAATGCACAACATTCTCTCGCGCACGCCAATGGGAAGAGCTGGAGACCCGAAGGAGATTGGCGAGGTGCGGCCGTAGCCGCCCCGGCACGCCTGCTTCCCTACCTGCAGCTGCTACTGTTGCTGACATGTGAATGCCTCCTGCCCTGGGTGTGTGTGGTGTGTGTTAGGTCGTCCAATTCCTGGCCTCCAATGAGGCAAGCTACATCACGGGGCAAACCATCTTTGCAGATGGAGGCCGTTTGGCTCTCAATTACACGGTGCCTGTCCCAAGCGAGTAGAGGGCTGGCGGGGTCAGCCATGAAGTTCAGCGCTGTGCGCTTTAAGTGCCAATTGCCATATTTTTGAATTCAAGAAAGAATGATGAAAGGTACTATTCATTGCTGGCGCTGGTGCGGGGGGGGGGGGGGGGGGGGGGGGGGGGGGGGCAGCGGAGCGGGGTAGTTCTCACCGCAGTGTACTTGGTGCTGTATCGGCAACATGGGAATGATACCGGACCTACCGGTGTTGACATGTATTTGCCTCCAGCTTTATTCATATCCATCCCTTGGTGTGCCTTTTGCGACGCAAGTTCTGCATCATTTCCGTTATGTGGCAAAGTAAAAAGCATGGTAGCCCCCCACAAGTGCAGCCCAAATAGCAACATATAACGAAACCGGCCGATAGGACGAGTATTTATTACCTGTGATACAGGAGCGACTGCGAGAGGAGCTCAGAAAATCACCTTGATAAACCTTGTCCTCACCTACTGGTCTTCTGTCCACGACATTTTTGAATATTTTCCAGGATCAGTTCTGCTCGATACTGTTACTGATAATGTTAGCGTTAAGTGCATTCCAAAAGTATGAATACCAAGAAGTCAAAACCGGTGGAATACAATGGATTATTTTGACGGCAAAAGTATCTGCAAAGTTATAACTACAGTGAGGGCGGCGGCAGTGGCTTGTCGCGCAGCCGCTAAGACTCATGCGAGGCGTTGCAAGTGGTGAGTGGCAACCCCTATAGTGATGGCAGTGAAGAGTAAGGTCGTCAGGGCCAGAGCGGTGCGACTGTTTCAGGGCTGATTTGGACATAATATAGGGCTCGTGCTGCGCTTGCGCACGTGCTCACACACGCACGTACGCACAGCAGGCGCACTACGGGAGCAATCAGGCGGAGTGAGTTAAGGATATATCACGGCATTATACCGTTATGGCATGGGACTAGCTCTCCTCCTTACCGCGCATCAGCGCATCAGCGCGCCGCGGGCGACTGCTCGCCATATATTAAATAATAAAGGGCAACAGGCAGTTCATCTTTATTACCCTGTAACTTAGTTCATCTTTATTAGCATTACAGTACAGGTATTTGATCCTTAGCATCCTTACATCCTTTGAATTGGTTTCGTGGTGATTCCAGTTATGTTCCGTGCACCCTCTTGACGCTCTCCCTGTAACCAAAAACCAGTAGCTGCCCTTCTGGTAATTCATACCAGTATTGTACGTTCCGCCAGCCTGTCAGCAGCCAGGGGTTTTCCATTGAGGTACATCATCGAAGATGAAATGCCACGATTCAGTTTTGACATCGTGGCATCTTACGAACGCAGCATTGAGGCTCGTGAACACACCCCACGACTGCACAGCTTGATCCCGATACTATACGATTGTACTATCTAGAATTACATACCTATCCTTTGCTCGCCTTGCTGTCCCGGCCCACAACGCACAGCTGCGCCTGCAGCTGTAGGTCCACCGATCACAAAGCCTTCGCGCCCCGCCCACGAATGCAGCAGCACAACACAGAACACCCCCGACCCTAATCCGTGACATTGAAGAATTATATCACAGGCGCCATTATCCTCCTCTTGCCGCCAGAGCCATGAGCCTCTCCCTGAGTTCCGCCGGGCTGGCCGCCGCACGGCCTGCCGTCGCCCTTCGCTCGCAGAATCGCCGCGCAGGTACGGGCAGCACCCCCACTGTACGAACTGTTATTCTGGGGTCGCCGCCCGGCGATTGGCAGCACCCTCAGGCCTTTGGCCCCCGCGCCCCTCAGCCGCTGCTGCCCGCACGATACCTCTCGCCTGATCAGGCATGATCTTCCCCTTCTGTGCGGTTCTATCAATAGACGACCGTGCCTGGATGTGCCCACGCCACGCCACTTGTCACAGCCTGCCGCCGGCTATAGATGTGCAGTTTATCAACCCCACCATCGCCGCACCGGCTCGCGTCCATCTGATACAGGCCGCTCAACTGTCGTGCAATCCGCGAGACTGTATTCAAGGAACTTGAACCAGCCCGGTGTGTATGTACTTATCATGCAGTACGTGCAGTCTCCAGCGGGGCCGCGGGGGGTCTCCCTCGCCAATTACGTCTTGCTCTCGGTGGTTGAACTCAGTAGTAGCTGTCAGCCTGCTGCGATCGCCTGCCGCGATCGACCACCGTGCGAAGCGGGCTACCAGAATCGCGCTGCTAACCTCGCATATCCGCGTCTGCCTATTCACGCCGCTTCCGCGCAAATGCTTCTGCTGCACCGAAGTGGCCTTGCGCTGCCTGTGGTTTGTGCCCGTGGTTTGTTGGGCTGGGGATACGTGGGCAAGGCACTCGTGTCTCGTGGTTGATTTGTTGTGGTTGAGGATTTACAGCCAGAGTTAACTTAAAGTCTGCTGCTGTCGCCATGCTCCACAGTCTCAGCTGCGCCCCTGCGGAAGCTGGTCGTACGTGCCACTGCTGAGGAGGGCAGCGATGCTGCTCAGAGCCGCCGCAACATGCTGCGCGGCATGATGACTGGCGCGGCGCTGACTCTGCCTGCCACCGCGGCCAAGGCTGAGGACGCCAACGCTGTTGCCTCTTCCCGCATGTCCTACTCCCGCTTCCTGGAGTACCTGGACATGGGCCGTGTGAAGAAGGTGGACCTGTACGAGAATGGCACGATCGCCATTGTGGAGGCTGTCTCCCCCGAGCTCGGCAACCGCGTGCAGCGCGTGCGTGTGCAGCTCCCCGGCACCTCGTCAGAGCTGCTCCAGAAGTTCCGCGAAAAGTCCGTGGACTTCGCTGCCCACACCAACACAGAGGATGGCTCCGCCATGTTCCTTAACCTCATTGGCAACCTGGCCTTTCCTCTGCTGCTTGTGGGCGGCCTCTTCCTGCTGTCCCGCCGTGGTGGCGGCCAGGGCGGCCCCGGTGGCATGGGAGGCCCGGGCGGAAACAACCCCATGGCGTTCGGCAAGTCCAAGGCCAAGTTCCAGATGGAGCCCAACACTGGCGTCGTCTTTGATGACGTTGCCGGTGTGGATGAGGCCAAGGGTGACTTCATGGAGGTTGTGGAGTTCCTGAAGCGCCCCGAGCGCTTCACCGCTGTGGGCGCCTCCATCCCTAAGGGTGTGCTGCTTGTGGGACCCCCTGGTACTGGTAAGACTCTCCTTGCCAAGGCCATCGCTGGTGAGGCCGGCGTGCCCTTTTTCTCCATCTCTGGCTCAGAGTTCGTCGAGATGTTTGTCGGTGTGGGTGCGTCCCGCGTGCGCGACCTTTTCAAGAAGGCCAAGGAGAATGCCCCCTGCATTGTCTTCGTGGACGAGATTGATGCCGTCGGCCGCAGCCGCGGTACCGGCGTGGGCGGCGGCAACGATGAGCGTGAGCAGACGCTGAACCAGCTGCTGACCGAGATGGATGGCTTTGAGGGCAACACCGGCATCATCGTCATTGCTGCCACCAACCGCGCCGACATCCTCGACCCCGCCCTGCTGCGCCCTGGCCGCTTCGATCGCCAGGTGTCTGTGGATGTACCCGACCAAAAGGGCCGCCGCGAGATTCTGAACGTGCACGCGCGCAACAAGAAGCTCCTGGATGACGTGAGCCTGGACACCATCGCTCTGCGCACCCCCGGCTTCTCCGGCGCTGACCTTGCCAACCTGCTGAATGAGGCCGCCATCCTGACCGGCCGCCGCAACAAGGACGGCATCAGCCTGAAGGAGATTGATGACAGCATTGACCGCATTGTTGCGGGCATGGAGGGCACCCCCATGGTGGACGGCAAGTCCAAGAGCCTGGTGGCCTACCACGAGGTTGGCCACGCCATCTGCGGTACCCTCACCCCGGGCCACGATGCCGTGCAGAAGGTCACCCTGATCCCCCGCGGTCAGGCCAAGGGTCTCACGTGGTTCATCCCGGGCGAGGACCCCACGCTGATCAGCAAGAGCCAGATCTTTGCTCGCGTGGTGGGTGCCCTGGGTGGGCGGGCGGCGGAGGAGGTGGTGTTCGGCCGGGCTGAGGTCACGACCGGCGCTAGCGGCGATCTGCAGCAGGTGACCAACATGGCGAAGCAGATGGTGGTGAACTACGGCATGAGCGACATCGGCCCCTGGAGCCTGATGGACCAGAACGCGCAGCAGGGTGACATGATCATGCGAATGATGGCTCGCAACAGCATGAGCGAGAACCTGCAGTCCAAAATTGACGAGGCGGTGAAGAAGATTGCGACGGAGGGCTACACCATGGCACTCAAGCAGATCAGCGAGAACCGCGAAGCTCTGGACCGCATCTCGGAGATCCTGATCGAGAAGGAGACCATCACTGGTGACGAGTTCAGGGAAATACTGAGCAAGTACGCCACCATCCCGGAGGAGAACCTGGTTGCGGCCAAGAGCCCCACTGCTCAGGCAATGGCTGCCACTGCTTCCTTTACCTTGGAGGAGCTGTGAAAAGTCCTATTCTTACGGAGGGATAGCAATGCATGTTCCACTAGACACCTTTGGTTTTGGGGGGGAAGGTATAACTCGGTGCTGGGCAATGGGGCTCTGCTGCCAGGCATGGATTTAGGCGCTAACACATAATAGCTGTAAGCAGATATTCCATTATATCTGAAGATGTAAGTTTTGTCACCTCATCTGGTGCACCAAATACTGACAGTTGTGCCAGGCAGCCAATCTCTGGGCGCCTGCAGTGGGAATGGCGCAGTTGCACATTTGTATTAGGGATTCACATGGGTTTGAGACACATGCCAGAATGTATGACAATGAGCATGCGCTGGTTCCCATATCACCCATACACAACCATTTAATTTGCGCATGTACCATTCGCGCTGGGCAGTTGCGCGTGCCGGTCACTTCTCCAGCATGCGTGGTGCAAGTTGCGAGTGATGATGAGCTCGGGGTGCAGGAGTGAGGCCGGAGCATGTGCAGGTGCAGGGCAAGTGCAGCTGTTGAGGTCACACACGAGTCAGCTCAACTGCCCCAGGGTATTAAAACCCGTATGCTGTTGATTGGTTAGCTGCACCTTATTGAGGTCTGCGGCTGCGCTGTGCACTGCCCCAGCAGGAGTCATCTACGTGGCCAACACATATTAACTGTGGCCATCTTCCAACATTACGTGCTGCCCTACACTTTGCCACCGATACTAGTCCAGTAGTAGTATTGCATGTAGTGAAACAAGGCGGCGTTGTAGCAATCGGCAGGGTTTTTATGGAAACGCAGCAGGCACCTGCCCGTCTTGTTGCCTCCTGCGCCAAACTGCTCTGGCGCCGCTAGCAACTTGGGCGACTCGAAGAAGACAGGTTAAAATAAACTTTCCCAACGCCAAAATCAGAATCGTGATTTGTACTGACAATTGAGCATTTGTCTTGTTATTTTACGCACAATCGAGCATGTAGTGCTGAGGAGCTGAGCTGAGCAGGGCTGCTGCTGATAACGCATCATACTGCGATGGTCATGCTGGAACTTGTCAGCATGCTACTACTCCTTGGGCCCTAGCTGGGGCCAGAGAACATATTATGTTGTTATTTATTTTCTGAAGCATGGTATGCTCATGTGCGTTGGAGACTCAGCATCATCATCTATATCCATTGGGGAACATGTGTTGCTGGAAGCTGCATACTGCTGTTTACTTTCCTGCCGTAAACAGTATAACTGCTGCTGCAGTAGTGCTGAGGAGTACATGCTTGCTATTGTGCCCATGGAGCGGCTGGAGTAAACCCTAAAACCCATAACGATGCTGCATGAGCATCTTCCATTCCTCCGGAGGCCCCGTGTTCGTGAAGCGAATTATGCAGCTGCTGCATGCGCTGCATGCGTGATGTAACTACGCGCTCATCCATCATAGTCAATAATAGCACCATAGCGTGCGCTATAGAACATTAATACTAGCCCGTGTGCAGTAACACTGTCTTCTGCTGCAATGATAAAGCACGCATTGCTGATGCAACAATACGTAAACATCAACAAAATTACCTGTAAGGGGCCGCGTCGCCGACGATGGACTAAAGATCAAGAATCATTATACAGATCAAGATGGGGCGGTAAAGATCAAGAATCGCTATTTCTGGCGGTGCTAATGATCAAGAATCGTGATATCTGGGTTGCTACTAAAGATCAAATATCATGATACTTGGCGGGTTGCTGAAGATCAAGCATCATGATACCTAGGGTTGCCGAATAATATCAAGCATGATGATAGCTCAAGTCCAAAGATCGATGATGCATCAGGTGATAACTCAAGTAATTTTCACACGGCGTGGATATGGCTTAGCATCACACAAAAGGTATCTGGCAGCTTGTGCACCAGTGACGGCGGGCGATTTGATGAGCTGAATGATGTGCCATCATCCTCATCACTTGGGTATGCAGTATCAATGTCTATGTGTTGTCGACTTCGAGCTACAGCCGAGGCACGCCCGCGGTTGATTCATGATGATTCTTGATGCATCACGTCGATTTTAATTCGACATATGAATATCAAGTATAATAATTCTGATCTGCTATGCGACAACGCGATTGACTTAAAATCAAGGATCATGATATCTTGGCGTCGAAATATCCATAACTATCATGATATCTATTAGGCAGCCAAAGGTAAAGTATCATGATACCTCGAGGGGCTAAAGATATATAAAGTCGTATCATGACAAGTCGGCTTACAATAATCAAGATATTCTAATACGATCTTAATTCGTCTGATGCAGCTGATCTTGATTGATATTTGATCGATACCGAATGCGGACCCTTACACACAACCATCCAGCCGCTCGATGATTTCGATGATTTCGACCTTCAACGTGATGATATATGCAATGAAAAACCTGTTGTATTGTGCATGCATATACAGCAAATACATCCTTAGAGCCGGCATTGCTCGTGCACAATGATTTCTTGCAATATTATATTCTATAGTCTTTGTTGGACATGTGTATGAACGGGGAAAAGGCGCGCAGTGCGCGCCTATGCGCGTATGATGGCTGCTCGATTCGTCGACGTAGGTAGCGTCACCCGCCCGCGGCGCACGTCACCCGCGAAAATGTTGGCGATGACGACGATACGGCGCTACTGTACTACCAGTAACCCTTATACTGGTGCCCTGCAAGCGATGTGAGGACGCGGAGTAGGGAATCTATGTCATCAGGAATAGAAGGAAGCGATCCCGCAGATGTGACGAAGTATAAGAAGAATCAGCATTGCGGTATAAAGGCAGCGGCGCGCGATTATTTTGACGACATGTAGTCGCTAAAGCGACTATAGCGGCGGACGCGTCACCGATGAGCCAGAATGCCAGTAGCTCCTTGTGTAACACCACGCATTAGCGAAACACGATCAGCAAAAAGTAAATCAGCACACTACCGCCTACTCCAAACGACTGTGAGTACAACACGCCTACTCGTCTAGCGCATCAGTGCAAAAGGATAGAGGATCTTGTCTTGCGTGACAGCTCCCAGCATTGAAAGCGGTCCACCTCACTAGCGAAACAGATTGCGAGTATTTCGCGTCGGTCGTCGACGACTACAATAAAAGGCTCGGCGGCGTCGTTCGCCCAACGGTACGAAGCAGCAGCAGCGAGTCAGCGACGAGCCTCTCGGCTGCCGAGGGGTTCACCGACAGTGCACTCGTCCAGGTTCGACAGGCTTCGACACGCCACGATGATGCTTCCGACATCTCAGCTACCTATCGCGCCGCCCCTGGAGGCGCACAAGCGCCTGCCCCGACCGCGCGCCTTCGCGAGCGTGACCGCCGCCCGGCGCGTCCACGGGAAGCCCAGCTTCTGGCAGGAAGCCGCTGCGAGCGCTATCGGCGGCTCGCTGCATGCCATCATTGAGCAGCCGCTAGCCTGTCCCATCGAGGCGTCTATCACGCAGACGCAAGTCAATGGCCTTGGCTTCATCCGGAACTTCCAGGATCTCCTGGCCAAGGGCATGCTCTATCGCTCGCTGCCTACCGCGCTCCTCGGATCCGTCCCGAAGGTACGACGCCATGCCCACTGCTTCCCCAGTCGGTGCCCCCTCGCTACCAGACCGACGACACTGGCTGTCCTCGACAACATCCAGCACTAGCAGTGTCTCTGCTCGCCCCAAGAAGCTAAGTAATGTAGGAATGTATCGGATGCGGGCGGCTCGTCTCTCCGTATTAGTGCGGTTGTCTGGAGGCTGTTATTTATATTATTGGGTTCACAACATAGAATAATACCCTGCGAATTGATAATAATAAGTGCCTACTACGGTAGTTCAATAATGGCAACCGACCTATCTGCGTGCGTGCGCCCCTACCGGCTCTCCCACCGAGCCCGGAATCTGGCTTACCCCGCTTGCTCGCCTGACGACGACTATTTCCGACCTACTTATTGCCCCCGCCCGTCCTCCTTCGCGCACGCAGGCCGTCATCCACTACAGCATCCTCAACATTTACATCAACAACCTCGCCCCTGCCGGCGACATGAAGAACGCGGACAGCCGGACCGCCACGCTGATCGGCATGGCCACCGGCGCCACGGAGGTGCTGCTGACGAATCCACTGAACTTTGTCAAGTTTAGGATGCAGCGCCCCGAGTGGGGCTACGCTGGCATGATGGATGCTGTGAAGGTACGTCTATCAGCTGTCCGGTGTTTCCAGCCTGCGCTCATTCTAGCTAAAGTGCCTCGCCACATTTTCATGCAAGCTTGTATGACTGGGACCTCATTGCCTTTGTGTTGCGTCTTGACTATGGCTGCTAGACGATCTACCGCGACGAGGGTCTAGGCGCGTTCTGGAAGGGCACCGGGCCAACCTTCCTGCGCAACGCCATCTGCAACGGAGGCATGGTCGGCGGCTACAAGTTGGCGGAGAAGATGCTGGACGAGTCCGGCCTCAACATTCCAGACGGCCCACGCCACTTTTTGGCGGGCGCCATCGGCGGCGTCGTCGGCTCGTTCTGTAGCTACCCCATGGAGATGCTCCGCGCCGCGCAGCAGCACAACATTTCCTTCATGGATGAGATTGTGCTTCAGGGGCCGAAGCGCATGCTCGCGGGCTGGGCGCCAGGCGCGGCGCGGCTGGTCATGACCGCCGCCATCATGGGCTCCATCATCCCGCACCTCAAGGCCTTCAGCAACTCCCTCGTGATGGGCGGCCAGGAGGAGGAAGGAAATGCGGACGGCAAGAAGAGCAAAAGCAAACTGAAGTGAAGGTACCACCTGCGCGAGCAGCGTGAAACCTCCATCCAATCCGTCATGCTGCGATTCCAACCGCGCGGCTCCAAAACCAGGTAATGTTTATTTCAGGTTGGCCGGCGGCGAATGGGTGCCTCGGGCCGGAGAATGGCGCGCCAATTGTGCGACGGTAATGACACGCGGCCCATATAGATCGGGTATTCGGTAGATAGCTCCCCAGTCTGTCCTCATTAGGTGGGCGCAGTGAGAATTGCCCCCCACCGGTTTAGGTGTTTTCATATGTAATTGTCCCCCCTCCCCCCTGCCCTAATCCGAAGCCCCCTCCTCTTGCTACCTGCCACAACCGTCACTCCCGGAGAATTGTGGGGCGCACGGTATTACTAACACATGCCACAGCCATCGGTTCAACTAAAGCAAGGTAGGTGGTGGCGTGTAAGGCAACTCTAGGATGGCGCGGCAACTGCATGGAGAGACAGGCCGAGATGAGGCTGTACATTTCGTGGCGACGATAGTACCCGGGACGCTCTTACAGTCACCCCTAGATCGCAGTGCAGCGGTCTATCCGGCGATTCTGTGCCTTTGCTGCGGATGACATCGGCTGTGAGGAAACAAAGCTATCAACGCCAGATCGTCCATGCGGAGGCAAGGGGGGCGGCCGCACTACACTGAGCCATGCTCACGTGACTGCCCCCTCATCCGCGGGTACGGAGGGACGTCAGTTAGCGGGTCTCAACAAAGACCGCCGCCGTGAGTGCAGGCACCACCAGCTTGCCCGCCTCCACCGAGGCGCCCGCCACCACTGGGTCGCTGGACGAGGCCTGCAGGGGGTGCAGTTCCAGAGTGCCGGGGTCCTCCAGGGCGTACTCCACCGCCTCGGGCCTGCACGTCGAGGGGGGCGCCAAGCAGACGGAGCCGTGAGACTCTAAATGGCCAAAACCCTGACCCCATAACCCTAAGCCCTAAAGGCACATCAGCACGTGGGAACCACCCGACGGAACAACATCGAGACCGGAGGCCTGCATTGTGTCAGCGGGAGAGCCGTGCAGAGTCAACGCGAGGCAGCAATGCACGGCGGTCGTCAAACTTTACGGTCACCCCCCTCCTGTGTGCGCCTGTTCTCGCAGGTTGTATCTGTCTACGGGTCATTGTTGGAGACATGAAAGCACGCCATTTCCTTACGTCTACAATTTCCCCATATACGCCCGTAAAAACATATTTCATCTTTAATGTCTGTCATCATGTCTACCCGGTCTTCGGAAAGTAAGGGTACAAAACACCCTAGGGGATAACAACCGCCACAAGGGGCGGAATGCCCCATGCCGCACCTGGCGTTGAAGGCCACCACCACACGGGAGAACTTGTCGCACAGCTGCGGCAGCGTCGCAAAGCGGGTGGCCACGTCCTTCTCCTCGCCGCTCCAGCCCTTGTCCACCACCTGCACGGGTCCGGGCACACCTGGCGTACGTGAGACGCCCCGAGAGTTGCATATCGCCAATGCGGTGAGCGACCGCTATGTATATGTGCGAGCGGCGGCGCTCCATCGCGCGTCAACAAGGCAGCTGACCTCCATCACGATGAGGCCCGGCAGCTGCTTGCGCCCCGTGTTGGGGAACCGCACGCGCTGCATGATCTGCAAAGAAAAGACGGGGAAGGGGTGGGGAGGGGGGGGGGGGGGGGGGGGAGGGGGGCGACGTGTTAGCAAACCTGTCAAAGCTGCCTTTCGGGAGAACCATTGACAACACGTTCACTGTCATGTTGCGAACGACATCCGAAGAGTTGGAGAGACATGGTGTGCCGGCAATCCCGTGAGGAGTCATAAGATGGATGGTGGCAAGAGCAGGAGCATGATGTGCCGCCGCCTCCACGTCAAAGGTTTCCAAATGAGTACCCCCGCGCAAGCGGGAATTCTCCCCAGGGGCGTCCCACACCTCGCCGGAGGAGCGCAGGCCCAGCAGCGCCGTGGAGCCGCGGACGCGCAGCAGCTCCTTGAGCTTCTCGGCGGTCGCCAGGATCTGCGCCTTAGTGGGTTTGCGCTCCGCGTCCGCCAGCATGCCGCGCATGTAGTGCCACTTCTCCGAGTTCTTGCCCGCGGGGGGCAGGCCCACGCCCAGGTTGTGCGTCTCCCCAGTGAAGTCCAGCCTGCGAGCCGCGGCGCACCCCTCAGCACCACAGAACGGCACCGACCGTTGCCGCACGTAAAGCAAACGATCACCATGCGCCCCCGCCAGGGGCCGCATGTGGCCGCACCTGTTGAACCAGTCGCCAGAGTTGTAGGAGTCGCGATCGAGGGACTTGGAGCGGAGCAGCTCGTCGCCTGCCAAAGGGCGCGGGGGGGAGGGGGGGGGAGGGGGCACCAATCCATACTAGGTGTCTGAGGGATGAATCAAAAGACGGGCATGGCGGTCGAAAATGGGAGCATTGGCAGCACGAGGCACTCGCATGCCCATAGAGTACTTCGACAGGCGCAGCCATCCAAAGTAAAGCCCAAAGCAACGATCAACTGGGGGGGAATCCCCAATTGTTTTGCACAAAGGCGGCATTATCTAATCCTAAGGCAGGACCGAAAACCGTTTGGTTTGTAATGCCAAGGCGATACGGTACTCCATAGCTCATTATATGCCATGTTCAGTATATTAATTAAATTGGCGGGCGGATGAACTAGTTCTCTTCCAACTTTGCGGGGGCTAAAGGCAAAGGGGGGGGGGGGGGGGGTCACAACAATGACTATTAGCAAAGTCAACGAAACAGTTCGATCTATATAGTGTATGTACGCAGACGGGAAGGCAGAGGGGGGGTGGGCGGGGGGTCTATGTGGGGTGGTTACCGGCATGGAAAAAGGGGATGCCATGCGCGAGCGCCACCAGCGAGGTGCATAGCCAGCTGGCGCGGATGCGCTCCTCCGTGCTGCGCAGCGGCGCGGGCATCTTGAGGACGCACAGGTCGAAGAGGGTCTCGTTGTCGTGCGCGCTCACGTAGTTCACCGTCTCGGCCGGCTCCTTGGCGTACGCGATGCCGCCTGCGCCGCAACGGCAACGCACGCCGTTGGACCGCATTACGCGACTGCAGGCATGCGCCCTCGGTGTGTGAACGGTGTAGCGCCGAGACAGCAAAGACGGCAGGGAGCGTACGCTCGGCTCGTGCCAAGTTCTTTGCAGGCGGCCAATGGCGACGCGGCACGGCATTGCCCGTCTGCTTGAACACTGCGCGGCTGGCGGTGACAAGATGTAGCATACGGATACGACAAGACGCCTCATTGTCTATACATCACGTGTTTCTGACAGCCATATGGCCGCTACTACGGAAACTAAGACGTGACTCGGGTGGATCGGGAACTATACTAGGCCACAAACTACTGCCGGCATGGTTCATGTGTTAGATCAAGCCGGCTGGCGAGTCGCAACAGGGGCGTGCTTGTCAGCTGTTGAGCTCTTTAGCGCAGCGGCAGACAGACGGTGGCCGCGCTTACCTCCGTGGGCCACGTCGCCACGGACAAACGCGCCGTTGCAGTCCTCCAAGGTGTACGAGGACAGGTTGCCCGCGAGGCCCAGCCGGATCCTGCGCAAGCGGGGGGTGCGCTTAGCAGGTAGGGCCGCGCGGTCCCGCACGGTGACGGCAAGGCATGGGGTGGGCGTTGAGTCGGGCCCAGGAGCTCACTTGTCCATCTCCAGTAACAGGTGCGGCAGCTGCTGCTCGACGGAGCCCTGCCGGCGCAGTAGTGTCAAGCAAAAAAGGCTAAGGTCCCGCAGTAGTCGGCAGGAAATATGTCATAATGCGGTGCTGAGCATGTGCCTACGCGCCGCATGCTGGGTTGACAAGATGTAGAGTATACTACTAATAATTCACCCCCACTCACGGTCTGTCTAAACAACATCACACACACACACACACACACACACACACACACACACACACACACACACACACACACACACAAATGAGTCCAAGCTCATACACAGCCTCGAATGGAGCCACCGCAGTAGGAGATTCGATGCGAAATCGAACGGTGTCGGAGCAGCAGTGGATTTGGTTACTGAAGACGACACAGAAATGCTCCGAAACCATATTCTTGATCGCGCTGCTGCACTCCAAAACCATGCAGCGGTGAATGTGTTTCGGAAACGCTGTGTGTTTTGCAAACATCGCATCGTACAGTGGGTAGGTCAGCATCCCTGGGTCTTTACCTGACAGTTAAAACATAAACTCTATGCTTTGCGACACTGTCAGTGCTAAAATCACATATAACCTGCATATTGGGCATTACCCCCCCCCCCCCCCCCCCCGGCCCACACACACACCCATCCACCCACCCACATCCATGCACGCATGGGCAGACGCACCTGGTCGACCTCCGAGTCGGCGGGCCAGGGCGCCAGATAGAGGCCGGTGGCGAAGCCCTGGATGCGGGGGTCGCCAAACGGCCCCCCACCCACGGACGGCTCGCGGATGCGGTCGTTGAAGGAGCCGATGCCGCTTCCGCCCAGGTTGGGCTGCGAGCCGTTGACGCCCCGCGCGCAGTTGGCGACCTCGCCAAACTCCCAGCCCTCGCCGTACATGAGGATCTGGCGCACTCAGGCAGGGGGAGGCGTCCTCGGTCAGGGCTCCGCCTGCCGTGCGGTCTTCATATCTGCCTGTGATGGGAAGGTCTGTGGCGCGCGGGCGGGCAGCCTACCTTCTTGCCGTCCACGCCGTCGTTTTCCAGCGTGAGCGCATCCAGGGCGGCCCGGGCCCGGTTGAGCGTGCTCATCATGATGTGGCCCATCAAGTCGAAGCGGAAGCCGTCGACCTGAGTGAGGGCGCGGGCGAGGTGGAGGGCCCGGAGCGATAGTCAGGGGGGGGGGGGGGGGGGGGCAGTCGTGACCTCGACGCTGCCTCGACACACCAACACCTGGGGGACTGAAACACCTGGCGGTGTCCGCAGGGATGAACTGATATACATTTGGCTGATCAGCAATGTCAATCATATATGGAAGGAGAGACTGGCATGGATGATGGAGTGCTGGCCAGCCCAGCGCGTGTGAACGAGCAGATGGGCGGCCTTGGGAACGGCTGCCACCTTGTAGTTCACGGCCCAGTGGACGAGGTCATCCACGATGAGGCGGTCCATCATGTAGTTCTCGGACGCGGTGTTGTTGCAGCAGCTGCGGACGTCGCCGGCCCGGGGGGAGTGAGCCGCACAACATGTCAGCGCTGCGGGTGGCTGTGAGGGTTTGCGGTGGAGGTGCGTCGCAGATGGATGCCAAACTTGTGGAGCGCATGGGGGAGGAGGGGGGGGGGGGGGGGGGGGGGGGGCTTACGTCGAGTTCTCGATGGCGCCATCCTCTGAGCGGCGGATGTAGTAGCCGGGCACAATCTGCAGCGCACAGGTGCGCTGAGACGTCAGAGCCGCAGCGGCTTGTCCCGTTTGTGTGAGTCGCCCCACCAACATGGGAGTGGGGGTGGTTCAAGCTCGACGTGCCATGCATTTACACCGCCAACAAGTGCAATACACTTTCCCATTAACTAAGGCGGATCATACTCTTGCACACGAAAATAATCACCATGGAACAATAACAGAGTTCAGTTCACTTACGCTTTTAGTAACTTGTCTTTCGTAACTTTGCCATGTGCCATTGGTATAAAAAGTATCCCGTGGTCGGAACAGGCGCCCGAAATAGTTTAGACTGTTGAGACAGCGGAGACAGGTGCTGCGTTCCGGTGGGCTCGAGGAGTCGGCGGCACCTTGTCGTATATGCTCTTGTCGCCGTGAGGACCGCTGGACAGGAGGTGGTTGTACACGACGTCCAGCACGACACGCAGCCCCAGCCGGTTGATGGCCGCTACCATGCGGCGGAACTCCAGCGAGCGGCACGCGCCGTCGATGGCGCCGTCCGTGGCGTACGAGCCCTCGGGCACGGCGTACAGCACGGGGTCGTAGCCCCAGTTGAAGCTGTCCGTGTCGGCGACCGCCATCACGGCCGCCTGCTGCTCCTCGCTGTCGGGCGGCATCGCCGCGAGCGCGGCGGCGTCCACGTCCGACCGGTCGCTCGGTAGCTCCGGGACGGTGCCGAAGTCGTAGGTGGGCAGGAGGTGCACGTGCGTGAGTCCCGAGTCCGCGAGCGCTGCCAAGTGGCGCGTGCCAGCGCAGTCGCTCTCGAAGGCGACGTACTTTCCGCGCGCCTCGGCGGGCACGTCGTCTGCCAGCACGGAAAAGTCGCGCACGTGCAGCTCGTAGATGGCGGCGTCGGCGTGATGCTCGAGGGGCGGTTTGGCGAGGTCGTCCCAGCCGGCGGGCATAAGCTCCGGCGCGCAGATATCTGCAATATGGGAGCGCTGGCCGTCCGCCGAGGTGGCAAGGCTGGCGGGGTCCGCCGACACAGCTGTCTCGATGTGGTTGGTGGCGGGGTGGAACACGGTGACGCGGTACACGTAGTAGCGCCCCGCCCACACGGGCGGCCCCTCCGCGCGCCACACGCCATCTGCGCCGCGCGTCATCGGCATCGACTCCTCGGACCCTCCGCGCGGCGCGTCGTACACCAGCAGCTCCACCGAGCGGCAGGTCGGCGCCCATACCGCGAATTCCACCTACACACACGACCGCGCGCCCGGCAATCCCCCACGGCTCAGAGCGGCCACAACGGCGGAACTGCGACGGCGAAATAAGTGGATCCCGACACCCAAAACTCGACGCCAGCCCTGCCGGCACGAACCATCCACGGGCTACGACAAGGACGACGAAGCCGCTGCACGTGGCCGGCAGCCCTACTGTGGCTTACCGTTTCACGAATTTCCGGGTCGCGGCGCACAACAGCAGCGGACGTCGCAACACCATTCATCACGTCGGGGCCATTTAAACGCCGCAGGCTGCGAATCTCCTCCCCGATCTCGTCGTGCCGAGTGTCGCCGTCAAACCGAACTGTCGCATGTACTGTGCATCGGTTCGCCTTCGTGATGCTTTCAATTACGCAGTTACCTTTTCATAGAAAGAGAGGGGGGGGGGGGGAGGAGAGGGGGGATACATACATACATACATACATACATACATACATACATACAGATAGACAGACAGACGGACAGACAGCTTACTTAGCGGTATGATAAGAGTTACAAATTAAAACAAATTCCCACCGATATGCACACATGCAACAATATGCGTACAGGGGCCTCGCATTCATCCGCTTCACAGCACTTCAGTGTATATAGGGGCAGCAGATTGCAGACGGTCCGAGCAGGTGGGTGCATATCCATCGCACCTTATCGTCGCCGATGGCGCAGCCGAGGGGGCCGTCGTACGCAAAGCACTCATCCAGCACGCCGGGCAGCTGCACGCCGGTGCAGTCCGCCATCTTGCCGGACGCCGCGTCCACCTTGCTCACCGCCAGCTGGCAGCGCACCAGCGCGTCGACGTCCACGCCGGCGGGCAGCCGCAGGCAGGCGCAGCCCGCGAGGAAGGGGAAGCGCGCCGCGAGGGGCTCGGGCAGCCCGGCCGGGTCCACGCTCAGCGGGATGGCGTCGCCATCGCCGGCCAGCGGCGCCGAGCCCGCCACCTCCAGGCCGGCGGAGTAGCTGGCGTGCAGCGCAAAGGCGGCGCCCTCCCCCGCGTCCACGCGCCACGCGAGCACGTCCCTCGCCACCCAGTGCGCCCTGAACTTGTAGAGGTCGCCCACGGGGAGCGCGTCCAGGTCCGGCCGCTCCAGGAAGAGCTGGTTGCTGCCGGAGACGGCCCACACCTCGAGCTGCGAGCCGCCGCGCGGGTCAAACAGCTGCAGGATGTCGTTCTTGTCCACGTACAGCTCCACGTCCTTCTCCTCGCCTGCCGACAGAGGCGCCGTCAGCTGAGCGCAAACCGGCCAAAGGCCACCATGCCGACAGCGCCCGCGCACAATCCAACCCCCCCCCCCCCCCCCCCTTTGACACCAGCATCCTCGCTGCACGTACCCTGCGGAGGGTCTGAAGGGCATGCCCCAGCAGCCCCAGCAGCTGACCCACCGGCAGCCCTCGAGCCTGCCACACGGGCGCGCCCAGGGCATGCTGCTGGAAGGCTGTAGGGCCTGGTTGTGGGTTTAGGGTTGCAAGGAGTTCAGGGTTTTAGGGATTACGTTTTTAGGTCTTTAGGGCAAACGGCTGATGCGGCGGAGGAAAACCCTGTGGCCCCTAGTGAAGGTACGACGCCATGGACACGAGGTCTAGCCCCCCCCCCCCCCCCCCCCACACACACACACACAACAGTTCGAACGCAGCTGGATCTACCCTGTGTAGGGCCTTTAGCGATTGCCGCAGCAGCCCCCGACATCCAACTCATGCCCGACCCGCGCCCCACCGCGGCCGTCCGGAGCCCTCTAGCCTGCCACGCGGGCACCCCAAAGCCACGCTGGCAGGACCGCCGATGCTGACCGGTGAGCCTGGCGACGGCTGCTGACGATGCCAGGGCAAGCCGTGTAGACCCTAGGTAGGGTCTTAGGCCATGGACGGTACACCCCCCCCCTTACCAAACTACTGCCTGCCCTCCGCACTTCCTCAGCCTTCACGTGCCCCTGCCATGAACGCTTTGCCCTGGCGCAGCTCAATCTACAATGCAGAGGAGTGGCGATTTGGACCTAGAAGGGGGTGGGGGGGCTCACCCTTGTGGATGAGGAGGCCCAGCGTGTCGCCATCCTGCCCGATCGTCCACGTCTTGGTGGGCACCGTCCACACCGCGCCAAAGTCGTCCACCTCCTCCGCCGCCAGCGGCGCCTCCCAGGCTGTGCCCTCCCGCGCGGCGCCCCACACGTGCAGGCCCCACTCGCTGTACTCCTTGCCGCGGCTGCACCAGTGCACCTGCGGCACGCAGAGGTCACTCACTACGAGGAAGAACCGCCAGACGGCCCCATAGTACGACCTCTTGAAAACACGGCTGTGAATAGAGGCCCATCCCACAGTACAGAGGTCTGGGTATTAACATGAATGAAATTCCAATACCCTGTGCCTATTCATGCAATGTGGCACATGCGAACCCCCCGAGGTGACACGCTAGGGGTCTGCCGTAGGTACTAAGGAGGGCGATGGGACCCCCTCCCACCCCCCCCCCCCCCCCCCAACACCCACCCTGCCTGGCAATAGGTGCTACGTGTACAAGGTGGCGACACTGCAACGGAGGCCGCTGTAAGGAGGGTCTCCCTTTTTTGGCCCCCTGCTGACAAGGGATGCCAACAGCGTAATAGGAAATATGTTGCAGAAGCTCCACGATGGACCTTTTAGTTACGCGACAGGTGTGTTTGCTCTGTTGTCGATGCAGAGGAGCTGTGCGCCATGTGGCCGAGGTCTCTGCTGCTCCCCCAGTCCCTCCCTCCCTCCCTGCGCCCCCTCTATGCCCCCCGACCCCTTCCACTCGCCAGTTGCCACAGAATCTCACCCCATCACGTGCTGGGCCGGCAGGCACGAGACGGCGCGCACCTTGACGGTGGGAGGTGCGATCCCCTCCGCCCCCGCCTCGGCCGCCGCCGACACCCGCACGGTCGCCAGCCTGCCGGCAGAGCTCCACGCCCGCGAGCGCAGCGGCACCCGCAGGCGGCGATCGAGAAGGATGACCGGGCGGAAACCCGCCACGTGAGCGGCGGGGAGGCAGCGGGCGGCCGCTAAGGGCGTGGGGCTGCGGGTACGGCGGGTGATGCTCCCGTGGGGCAGCTGCTGGGCAGCGGTGAGCGTGGCGGTGGCGCTCATCGTCCCTGCACGCGCGGCACCGACGGATGAGATCGGGAGATTAACATGGCATCGGGAACATCGGGACCCAGGGAAGGGTGGCGAAGGGGTGATAGGTCCCCCCGGCGGGGCCGATGGATACCGACATCGGTCGACGTCGCTATTTGCCGAAATATGAATTAAATAAGCTATGCCGACATACCACCCGCCGCATCGGCCAGCTTTCGGGGGGGCGATCGCAAGGGCGGAGTATGCTTGAGCTCTTACCTGCGGGACCAGCAGATTTGGATTTGGCGGCGGAAGATTGGAGGGGGGCGAAAGGCGGGTGGCCGTAAGGTCGACGCACGGGGGTGTTATTATTACGCTTCTCGCCGATCGGAATGAGCGGTAGTAGCGAGATCGGATCGGGCGCGCGTGGTGATGGGGTTGGTTTATGTAGCGACCATCTTTGATGGATTTGGTTACGCGGGGCAGCTCTATGGGTGTAGTCAGGCGAAGGCAGATTACTAGGGGCGGCAGGCAGGTGCAGGGATATATGTATCGTGTGGTGATATGGGTCGTGCTCTGTGATGATCAGCGGTCGCGGCAGTACCCTGTAGTCGCTATAATCCTTAAAATAAATAAATAATGTCCGTGTACGCACGAGCATATATGTTTACTTAACGAGCATACATTGAGTCGCTATGTACGGTCGCTATATATGGTGGCTGCAGGGGTTTCAATGTTGCAGTCATGCATTGATGGGTTTTGCCAGTCATCCTGTCCCGGGCGGGCCGGGAAGGGGAAGAATGGTTAGCGCCGGTGGGCGCGGGGCGGGCGCTGAGAATAATGCCGTAATTGCCGTAATGCGCCAGATATTACCGTGTACATATCGTCGACTGCCCCGCCATCCGGGTACTGTCATCTAACCGTGCTGCGCGGTGCAAGTGGAGCGACTACCCGAGTGGCGAGTGCTAAGCCTATCGGGGACGATGCAGTCCTTAGTCGACAAGGATTACCTGTTGTAGGGCCTGCTGCACACGTATTGTTGCCGCTCGCCCTCCAGCTCATTACCACCCTCTGACCCGCCAACTTGCGGTGGCACGTTGCCGGCGTCTATACGGCGGAAGGTTGCACCTGCCGCCAATGTCACGATCTCCATCACGATCTGCGCTGGACAAACCCCTTGTTTTTTAAATAAATACTCCGCCCAGCATAATTAACTTATTACATCGCCACTGACGATCTGCCGGACAAACATGATACTAGCGACGCCAACTACGGACTATAAAATCAATGTATAGTTTATGTAGCTGATGGTGGATATAACCTCCTACTTTTATATTGTTTAAATATATACTCTTAATACTTCGAGTTCCGGGTAAAAATGCATTAATACTATCAAGTAAAGTGTAGTTTGCTTCGGGTCATATCAGCCGAAGCCGCGCCAGCACTTGACCTCTTGCTCGAATAACTGGAGTCGTAGGTCTGGCACAGCCCTTTGACTATTGCCTCATACGAAACCAGAATAATAAGGCCCAATGCATCACACCCAGCAAATCGCATTATGTGTGTATATAATATTTTTTACCCGCCAGGCACCGATGATGTTCCACAGATGGTTGCGACTTCGTCGCTTAGCCGCCTCATCGGATGCAGGCATACCATAAATTGAATGTTGTTACAACTTGTTACTCCTGGGCTTGCCGCCCGCTAGCTGCCTCACCCCGTCCCCCGCAATACTAGCAGTCGGGCATTGCCTACTTTGTACCCATTATTGGTATGTACAGGTGCCGGCGCAGTTTTCAGAACAACGTTTTTGCGAACAAGAGCCTGCCCGGTCTGCTGAAGGTTCAATGCTGTAGACGAAACAACAGCGGAACTATAGCAAACCCATTGGTCTATCATGCGAATATATAGGGGTATAGCGAATATCTTGTAGGTTTCATGCAAGCCCAACTTGAGTCGTACAATATAACAAGGGCTGTCGTATAGGTGCGTCGCGACCCGTATGGAAACACACACACACACACACACACACACACACACACACATATATATATATATACATATATCTGTATATACATATATCTGCAGACATATATACTGTATACATATATCTGTATATACATCATATATATATACAGAACTGCAGCTTTAGGGGTATACTAGTGATACACTCCTTCGCCTCAAGGCCGGGGGAACATGGATGGTGCCTCACTTGATTCCGCAGATCCAACACCACGATCTAACAGTTCGCGTTTTCAGAAACACCCCCCCTCCCGACCTCAACCCGTCCAGCCCAACTTGAGTCGTACAATATAATAAGGGCTCTCGTAAAGGTGCGTTGCGATCCGTGGTAAAACGGAGTCGCTATGTAGGGACAACAATGTCACCAGAGCCACGGGTTCTTATATTTTTATTCCGCGGGACGGTTGGGTATCGTGTGCTCGGAGAGACGGCAACGCTGCATCGTCAAAAAGGCCGAGCGTTGCCAACAATGCATCAGGACGGCACAGGCAGCTACTACATGTTGCCGGCGGACATCGCATGCCCCCAAAATAATAAGAGTGTCTCGGCACAAGCCGCAAGTAGATCCGGCACAGGCATGATCCTGATTTATACAGATGTTGTATCGCTATCGCACCTGCACCGGCCAACGCTGCCGTGCTGATGCGATAACAGTGTCGCATCAGGAGACATACGGCGCCCATGGCGCATGGCGCCCACTCCAATCACCCGGTCACCCCCGCGCCACGCTGCAGTGCCATTAACCAGACACACGGGTCGACGAATGAGGCCGCACTCACCCCATCCAGAGTGGCGATTGCTCTGCAGGCGGCGTTCAGCCTAATCCAGAGCTTCGTTACAGTATACCGGTAGAATGGGAATAATACATGGTTGTTACGTGCACGCCATGAGCCGGCCAACGCCAACAGGCTTACATGGGTGCTGCTGCGGGGCGGCCACGTCACATGTGGTCCTCCCCGTTCCCGTAGTAGATGCCCATGTGCTCCCCCTCGCCCGTGGCGTCGATCCCGGCGGCCGCCCCCTCGGGGCCGCCCAGCTCCTGCGTCATCCTGCGCATCGTCTGCCGCGGGATCTCCCGGAGGCGCTCCCAGCTGGATGCACACAGGGAGCGGAGGGCGCTGTCAGCGTGCCATACAGGAGGAGGGAAAAGCGGGGGGCATGGAAAGGGAGAGGTTTAAGCGCTCAGCGCCTGGTGATGCGCGCCAGACGGCGCACCTGACGCCCTGCATGTTGATGTGCGCCAGCTTGATGCCGCCGGACTGCAGGCGCGCGCGGTGCAGCACGCTGTAGGCCACCAGCAGCCGGCAGCCGTCCTGCGCCATGGTGGGGTAGTGGTACTCCATGTTGTGGTCCGCGCTCGTCTGCGGCGCGCCGTGTCCCGTGCCTCAGCCCCTCCGGAACCGCATCAGTTTCAAGCAGGCGCGGTGCTGCTACCGGCATACCCCGGGCCAAGTCGTGGGGTTCAGATGCAGGTAGGGGAACACCCTCTTCTGGACGACTACATCATCGACTCCAACGCAATTCCCGCACGCACAAACGATACGCACATGTATCTGGTATGTATGACAAAGCGCTTGGGACAAGAATTGCCGTAGTTGGAGGATCACACACAGTATCACAGAGCCGCGACATCCAGCCGATGCGCCTGGCCCGTTTGTGACTGCTTGCGCAATCACCGCAGCGGATGAGGAGCTTTCGGGCGGGGGAGGGGCGGCTCACCTCCACCTTGGCCAGCAGCCGCCAGTTGCTGCCCTTGTTGCGGCTGACGGCGACCTGCAGCTTGTGGCGCACGCCGCGCGCGTGCTCCGCGTTGTACGCGACCGCCAGCCAGCCGTTGCTCAGCGTCAGCAGGTTGGCCTTGGCGTTGGGGTTGGGCAGCCCGGAGCGCACCGGCGTGCTCCAGCTCCGCCCGTTGTCACGCGATGTGGACGCAAAGAGGCTGCCGAGCGCGGAGCGGAAGTATTGCAGCACCTGAAGAGACATGACAGGAGGCATGTGACCCCCTCAGCAGCAGTGGCACAGCCGGGGACAGGGGTACCGGCGGGGATCGGCCTTGCTGGCATGCAGGCACAATGGGTTAGAGGAGGTGAGGATGGGAGGCTCGGCGAAGGGTTGTGGTGGGGGGGGGGGGGGGGGAGGGGGAGGGGGGGGGCTACATCTCCGTTGGAGAGCGGGGCCACGCTGCCCTCGATGAGCCAGGTGTGGGGCACCGCTGGCACCAGCTTGGAGCGCTCCCAGCTCTTGCCGCGGTCGCGCGAGAGCAGCGCGCCCGCGCTGTGCGTGCCGCGCGCCGGGCAGCCCGCGGGGTGCACGCGGGGCATCTCCTGCCAGAAGGGCAGCACCCACGCGCCCGCCTTGGTGACCGCCAGCTGGTTGGCGATCACCTTGGGCACCCCGCCGTCGGCCTTCCCGGAGTAGATGCGCCGGGGGGCGCTCCACGCCGCGCCGTCGCTCGAGGTGACGTACATGATGTCGCCGCCGGGCGACCAGCGCGCTGGCTTGTGGTCCATCGCAGGGCGCATGCAGGTGGTGCTCTGGCTGTAGAAGAGGAACACCCGGTCGCGGTCGCGGTGGAGCACGGGGCTCCAGATGTTGTGCGCCACCCTGCGGTGTTGGGGCTGAAGTAACCATGGAGCAACACCGCCCCTCAAACTACCCCTGGAGTGACAACGCCGATCCAACTACCCCTGGAGTAGCACCCCTGCTCAAACTACGCAATGGAGTGAAAGTACCCCTGGAGTGGGACTACCCCTGGAGTAACACTGCCCCTCAAACTACCCCTGGAGTGACATCGCAACGGCGTGTACATGGGTCGCAGGAAGCCCGCACATGGAGCAGGCCCGTAAGCACCGGCGCAGGGGTCACGAGGGAGCAATCTGGCGGCGCGCTGACGTCGCTGGGCGGCCTCACCCCTTGCCTCCTCCCAGCGCGAGCGGCAGGGGCTTGCTCCAGGCCTTGCCGTCCTTGGACAGGGCGTAAATGAAGTGCTGGCTGGGCGTGCCCTCGTATTGCTTTGCAGCTGCGGCGATCAAGGCCCGGCAGGGTGTCAGCCTACGGAGCGGGCGCCTTGATGCTGAGCGCTCTGCCTCTCTTTTTGGGCAGCTTTGGCCCACGGGGGGGGGGGGGGGGGGGGAGCAGCCCACATTGCCACACCGTGATCCAGCGATGAGGGGCGCGCGGCGGCAGCTGCGAGATCATGGCCATGTGGGAGTAGCCGTTCTTGTTCTGCAGCGCATCGCCGCGGCCCCGCCCTCTCAGCGCCGCGCCGCTGTCGCTATGTCCCAGCACATCAGCCATGGCAGGCTAGAGCTGAGGGGGGGGGCAGGTAGCCAGGGGGAAGGGGGGGGGGGGGGCAGCACCTTGTGCATGTTGCGGTATATCCACTGCAACCTCGTCGTCGGCCGCCCGGTGCCCTTGCTGCCTGTCGGGCAGTACTCGCGCCCAGGGCTGTGGCAATCGGGCGGTGTGAGCACTTCAGGGGTCGGAGGAAAGGTGGGTGAAGGAGGATCAGCCGGGGAGATGATGGGACGTTTAGGGGGGGGGGGGGGGGGGGGCGCACAGAGGCATTTGCTGCGATTGTGGTGCGGGCTTCTGCGCGGCCTTGATCCTCATGCGGACAGTCCGCAGCGGCACGGGATGGCCCCCAGCGGGCGGCACCGGGATGGCGGCTCTGATGGGAGCCTCCGCCATCATCGCGGCGGTGCTGTTGCCTGGGGTGGCGGCCGCTGAGGCAGCGCCATCCGCCCATCCTAGCGCCGGCATGCCATCACCCGCGTCCGCCGCCAGCCCGATGCCGGCGACGCTGCCCGGCTCCCCCTCGCCGGTGGAGCGGTCACCGCCGGGTGATGGAGGCATTGTCTCTGGGCTATCCAGCCTCGTGACGGTGAGCTCCGCTGGGTACGTGGGGGTGGGCCGCTGCTCTCGGGTCCCTGGCACCGGGAGGTGAAAGGAGCCGCCCGGGAGCGCGTGTGGCGGCTCGGCGGCGCCGTGGACAGCGCACGTGCCTGAGGGAATCCGAGCAACACAAGCTCATGGCCGCCCAGGGACGGGATGGGGGCGCTGGTGGTGCGATGACCGTAGCGTGGCGAGCGCTGTTGGTGATGTGGTGGCTTACCGATTTTGGTACGCCGGCCGCGGGGGCGGGGGGGGGGGGGGGGGCTCACCCAGGGCGTGCAGGACCACCAGGGCGAGGAGCCACCCGCAACCCGCCATCCTGAGTAGCTGGCAGCGCCGCCTATTTACCGCCTGTGCCAAAGCATCGCAGACTAATTCGGCGCACAGCTGTGAGGTGCATGTGAGCGCGAAGAAAGTCGGAGAGGAAGGGCACGCCCCCCCCCCCCGGGGGGGGGGGGGAGGGGGGGGTGATAGCTGGTGAAAGCCAGCAGGGATGGCTGGGTATGACAGTATGACGAAACATCAGCCCTTTTCGGCCGAAGAGGGCTGATGTTTCGTATCCATTACTTTGCCCCGTTCACTGGCTCTGTCTCTGCCCCCGAAATTGAGAACCACACTGGACGCAAACCGCTACCACGGGAATACCACCCGCGAGTTCGCAACTTGCTGAACCTGGATATAGGTTTTAAAATAGTCGACAATGCCCGTACGCGACGAGTAGGAACTATATCACTACGTAGAGCTGTTCCCTGCGTGCACCTATTGCTATGTCTGCCAACAACCGGCGCGCCCCAGCTCGTGCCGGTCAAACCCCGGACGCCGGAGGACCCCTCCGCACGGTGCGCGAGCTTCTGGGCAGTCGCGGGTCGCAGCGATCCTGGCGTAACGCAGGGCGGTACCTCGCAGGCTGGCGCAACGGGCTGGCGAGACGGCCTTTAGCAGCGGTCCAGCAGACGGCGGAGTGGCGGATGACGGCTGGCGGCCGCGCGGGGGATAGCGAACGAACGGGTCGTCGCGGGTTTCCGCCTGATGGCATGCTGACTTGGCGCGGGGCTGGCGACGAAGCGGCGCGCACTCGACGATGACGTACCGGCCACTGCTATTCGCAATAAAGGCGAAGCATGCTGACTTCTATGCCGTAAAGGTTTAGGATCGGATTTACAGACGGGAGGTCATGGCGACTGTACAGCTACTACAAAACTATGCGTGCCGTCGTGCTACTGAACCCCCCCCTATTTTACCTGGTGTGTAAGTAAGAGGGCGAGTGAACATACTGTTCACAGGTTGCATGTCCACATATGTTACATCCGCCAAGCCGACGGCGGCGGCGGGGAGAGCAGGGAGACGACGTCTGCAAGTTCACGACCAACGCGCCCCCGGGCCGGAAACGACAAAAGCAGCGACCCCGCAGCGGCATGTCCGTGTCGCCGAGTGCTGCGTTAGTGCAAAGCAATATCTCGCATCACTCGCTTGACGAGTTGTTTGGTGCTCGACTCGACACTTACTCGTTATGCCACGCCGACGACGATGAGACGAGCGGCAACGTCCGACTCGACAAGAGGACTATGTCTGACCGAGAGAAGGAACGGGCGGCGGTTCGGGCGGAAACCCAGCGCAGGAGGGGCGGGAACTGCGCACGCGCGGTGCGTCAGTGCTGAGCTGCTGCGAGTGTCGCCTTCGCAGCAGGGAAGGGTATATATATATGGCGGGTACCGCAGAGGACCGCGGGAGCGGAGGGGTGACGAGAGCTGAGACGGTGCTGAAAGGCCGCCGCGCTGGCCACGTCTACTGCGTGGGATGGAGCCCGGATGGCAGGCGGGTAGCCACCTGCAGCGACGATGCGGGGGTGAGGGTGTGGGAAGCATCGTCGGGAGGAAAGTCTATAGTTGGCGCTGCGCCGCCACGCTGCGAGGCCACATCATGGAGACTCGCGGCATGGCATGGCCAGCCCGGACGGCGCCCGGTTAGCCGGCAGCAGCAGGGACGGGCCGGTGAGGGTGTGGGAGGAGGCGCCCGCAGGACAGCACGGCTGGCGCCGTGCCACGTGTGGCAGCTTTGGAAGTCACCATGTTGGCTTGGGGCCTGGACATCACCAAGCTGGTCACCAGCACCGAGGGCGGGACTTTGATGAGGGTGCGGGAGGCTGGTGTGCCTAGAGGAGACGCCGCTTGGCGTTGGGCCGCCACGCTGAAGGGCCACACTTTTTTCATCACCTCGGGCGTTTGGAGCCCAGACGGCGCGCGGCTGGCCACCGGCAGTTGGGACAGGACGGCGAGGGTTTGGGAGATGGTGCCCGCAGGATGTACTGGAGGGGGCACATGGCGGTGCGCCGCCACACTGGAGGGGCACACTGGGGATGTCAACTTCGTGGTTTGGAGTCGAGACCGCTCCTGGCGGGCCACTTGCAGCTCGGACAACACTGCGAAGGTGTGGGGGCCGGTGCCCGGAGAGGGTGGACTGGCGCTGCGCTGCCACACTATTCAGCAACAATGCTGGCGGCGGTGGCCGTCACGCGGCGTGGAGCCCTGACGGCGCCCGGCTAGCCACTGGCAGCGAAGACGCGACTGTGAGGCTATGGGAGGCGGTATCCGGGGGCAGCGGCTGGCGCTGCGCAGCCACGCTCGATGGCCACACTGATACAGTCTACGCAGTGGTATGAAGCCTGCACGGCGCGCGGCTAGCCTCTTCCGGCAGGGACATGACAGTGAGGGTGTGGGAGGAGACGCCCGGATAGGAAGGAGGTTAACGTTGCGCTGCCACGCTGTCAGAGGGCCACGGTAAATGCTTCTCATTTGCGAGTTGGAGCCCGGACGGCGCGCGGGGGGCCACCTACGGCGGAGACTTGGCAGTGAGGGTGTGGGAGGAGACGCCCGGAGGGGGAGCAGGAGGTTGGCTCTGCGCTGCAACGCTGGTAGGCCACACTGACCGGGTGAACCGTGTTTAGTGATGGAGCCCAAACGGTGTCCGACTAGCCAGTCTGAGCAGGGACGAGACAGCAAGGATATGGCGCCTGCCTGCCACCGCGGGGCCGGTCTTTGCGCCACAGCCGGTCGGCCCCCGGACAACCCCCAGCCAGAGCGGTGCGCAACTCGGCTAGTCTCCTCCCCCCCCCGCACCCCGAGGCGCCCCGGCAATCCCCTCCTTCCATCGGCGTTCCTCTCCAACAATGGTCACCGCCTTTGGGGATCATAGACATTCCTTGGACCCTATCGACAGACGATGCACCGGCGCGATGCACAAATGTAACTCTCCCTACACATATTCTGAGGATCCCCCTGCAGGCTGCGGCAGCATCTCACCCCATAATCCGCCCCGAATCCGCCCTATCAGCCCGGATTTCTCACGTGCATCCTTCACCGGCGCACCCACAGACTGTTCCATTTGGCACATCACGCGCCTGCTCCCCACCGCTCAGACTGTTGAACAATATGAAAGATATATCTTGTGCTCATTGATAATGCTGCTGATGTGTGGTTGGTTATTGAATCATTGTTGATATGATATAATGAATGAATGAAAGAGTGAATGAATGAAAGAGTGAGCGAATGAGTGATGAATGGAGTGAATGAGTGAGTGCTGAAAGAATGAATGCTCAAAATATCACAAGTGTTATAGCTTGATACAGGGTTGTCCAAATATCAGATGCTCGGTAAGTTGTTGCTGCTGGACTTGCCATGTAGCTTGCTGAATGAACACACCTGCGGCGGATGCCGCCGACGTGATGTTCACAACAATATATACTGTGATAAGAACATGCCATGCCTTCATGACTCAAATATAAGCACGGATCTATAAAGAGAGATTTTCCGGCACCCCACTGTGATTCTTTTAGCAAATGTAATAGGGACTAGGCGTTCTTATCCGCATGTCACCACCTGTATCCGTGCGGATCAATGTCCGCCGATATTTTGATGCTCAGTCCGGTATATTGCGGTCTGATTTGGTGGGTGAACCGCCCGTACCTGTAGAGATCACATCAAACCCGTGCTTCTCATGTCACCGTACTATCACAATACTATATAATTATACTATCACGGCCCAGGGCGGGTAGCGAATTGATAATGTTCCATAAACAATTGTATAGATGTTGTCCTGGCCGTACTTCCCGACCTTGCCCGTGCACTTTGTACATGCGTTGTGTGAGAACATGTGACGAGCTTATTGCATGGTGTCAGGGTGTCACAGGGATCCAGCTGGCGTTGTCTCCGAGGTGGTAGAGGTCAAGATAGATGACCTTGGTGGACTTCAGGCCAGGCGTGGATGAGCGGGACGCTTCAAAGGCAGCCTGGGCAAGGGACATGGCGTTGGAATGCGTGCGCTCCGCTCAAGGCCGCAAGTGGGGTCATTGCCCTGGTATGCGATCAACGGCGTTCGATCGAGGGCCGGCCGGGATGCTATAGTGGGTTGCTCAGGTGGCGACGACAAGCTGGCACTACATGGATACCGTGACGCCAACTTCCCGACAACCTACCCTAGTCAATGCAAGTCTACTACCGGCTACGTTTTCTTCCTTTGCGGAGGAGCAATCAGCTTTCTGTAGAAATTACAGGCACTGGTGGCCCTGTCCACAGCAGAGGCAGAGTACATCGCTTTGCATGACAGTGCAAGAGGCAGTGTTCCTGCGCCAAATGTTAAGAGAACTGGGCTTCCAGCAGACAGCACCCACTCCCGTCGGTGAGGACAACCAGGCGTGCATAGTCATCGCCACCACGCGCGTACGGATGTGACATCAGCGCGCACCAAGCATTTGGACATCCGACTTCACTTTGTGCGCGACGCCCATCAAGCAGGTGCCGCGCATATCCACTATGTGCCCACTCATGAGATGCTTGCAGACATGTTTACCAAAGCACTGCCACGACTTCAATTTGAGGCACTCAGGGCTGAGGTCATGAATGATATGCAAGCTGCAGCAACGAGTGAGGAGGGGTGTTGAGTAGTAATAGATTACACTGGTCTGTTACTGATCTACTGATCTGACTGTAAGTAAGGCCACCAGCTGCAGTGTTAGGCAGACCCGCAGACTGCACTGCCCACTGAGAGCTGCATGTGTTGCGCCGATATTTGGCAGTAGTACTTAGGTATAGTTCATACATGGCATAATGTATGAAGGAGCTGAGAGCTCCAACAAGAGCTAGCCCAATTCCTAGAGAGCCATCAGCAGGCATGAGGCGAACATGCCCACTCTAGAATGACCTCAGATGGTCATGCAACTCTGGGCACCACCTCAGCCAGTAGTTTAGAGACAGGAGCCGCCAGAATGGCGGCTGTACATGCTTTATATACTAGAATACAACAGTGCCAAGGTGCACCAGCTAGCATCCCCAGCTGAGCCCATAGCCAGCAGGTTTAGCTGCTGATAGTACTAAGGGCTATGTTGAGCCCTGAGAACTGTAACAGATTCTAAGCCACCCTCAGCTGCTGCTTGTCTGAAAGGCAACCTGCACCAACTCCAAATTTATGGTAGGTCCATGTGCCACCTTTTTGCCACTTTTCGGGCTGTGATTAGCTCTGTATAGTGGCTCTGTATAGCCGGCACCTCAGACTGGCTATAGGACAATTGTGCGGCAGGGGCCACTTCTACCAAACACGGTAATGTACTGTGTTTACATCGCAAATTCTCAATTGAGTGCTGTGGCCCAGCCTTTCCGCCAAAAATCGGGCCTCGTACAGCGATAACGGAGAATGAGATACAGGTGAGAGTATGTACTAAGCGGCGCTTCGCGCCGGGGATCTGTGGAGGTGCCCCTACCTCTTGGGTTGAGCGCGGTGCGGGATGCGGGCCGCTTTTAGCCGGCTTGCAGTGTTGATCTTGTAATAATACTGTTGTTTCCGGGTAATAATGCTTTTAGCGTTAGATTTGTCAGTAATTTATTTTTCAAAAGAGACGTATTATTTTGTAAAACAGATTAAATCTGCAAGCCGCGTAAAAGCGGGCCGCTGACTACTGGTGTGCATTACAAAAAGGCCGGTACCCAACCCACCGCTAAAAGTTGTATTACCCCCCAAAAAAAAAAAAAGCAGCACTACAAGATCAGCAATACAGTACAAGCCGCCTACAGGCGGCCCGCATCCCGCACGAGGCCGCGCAGGTCGGGCCGGTCGTCAGGTCTACGGGGCGGGCACGGCGCGAATCGCCACGCCCGCCGCCTGTACCGGCACCGGACGCCGGACGCCGTCGTTCGACCGACGCCCGTCCGTCGACGGACGCCGGGCCCCGGGTCGGCGGACTGCCCCCGCACCGCGGCGACCCCTTTTTACAGCATCATACTTGGACTACCGTATAAGTAAGGAACAGTCGCTGAATAGTCTCGCTTGCTGATTCAGCAGCAGTAAAAACGCGCTGCGGTACCGCGTTATTTTGGCGTTTTAGACGAATATATGACGTGCCTGGGCTAGAATACACGCGCATCCATTCAGAATCTTACCGTACACGTACCAGTACCGTGAAATCAAACGAGCGAACACCGAACGTATGACGGTTCATGCGCGAAGCGCGTATGGGGGAGGACGGAGGAGGACGGACGCCTAAAAGTCCGTGATAAAACCGTATTGAAACCGGTATCGATTCTCACGTATTCCAGGCGATTTCGGACGCGGCTCTCCTTTTCCTCCGCTCAACCCAAGAGGTAGGGGAACAGGGTAGATGTTATTCGTCGCGCGGCTCTCGGCGACGCTACAGGGTACTCGTAAGGATTACCTCGCGCGTCGTGCGCCGAGATCTATACCGGTAGAACTCGGCCCGAGCTGTACCTCGTACCTGTACACCGGTGTTTTTAGGGTTTACAGGTTTTTAGGGAGTACAGGTACTGCAAGTGTACCCACCCACCCACCCACCGGCCCCACCCACCCAGCGGCCCCGGAGGCGCTGCGGGGCCGTGTGTCGCCATGCCTCACCCGCCGCCCAGATCGCGTAGCTGCCCTCAACCCCCTCCCACGCGACGTCACCGTTATGCCCGGGCTGTGGCGGGTCGCTTGTATCCGGCGGGGCGCCGCGCGATGTCTGCGCCTTCCGCCGATGGTGCGGCAGAACGCGCCGTTGACCCCGGGTCGCCGCCGCCCCCCAGTACATCGTCCAGTATATCAGGCAGCCCCGACGCATCGCGTGCGGCGGGAGCGTCGCCCGCGGCAACACCGTCCACCGCCAGTGCACCCGACGCCACCCAGCCAAGGCCGAGCCCGCCCGCGGACTGCCGTCCCGCCGGCTCCCACGTACGCCCAGGCGGTGAGCCGGTCGTCGAGTCCCGAGTCCGCGACGGGCGCGGCAGGTACGACCGGCGCGCGCGCTGCCTCGCCTGTGTCGTCGCCTCGCCGCAGTACTTTCAGCAGTATTTCGGGGCCCGGCGCGTCACAGCGCGATCACGATGGCGCTCCGACCGGCCAGGAAGTCTCCGAGCGGCCCCAGCCGCGGCCGCGCGGCGGCAACCGCGGCATAGCGCTCACCGGCCTCGATGCTCTCGCCCGCCTGCATTCCAGGCTACACGACAGCGGGCCGGCGCGGCGGGGCGTAGCACCGGCAGCGGCTTGGACAGTCGCCGACGCGCTTTCAATCGCTGGCGTCGCCGCGGGCGCCGCGTGGGCGCCGAGGATTGACGCCGCAGCCAGGTCGCTCCAGCCCGCCCGCGTCAGGCACCACCCGGCCGATGTGCTGGCTTTCACCGAGGTCGCCGCCGCGTGGCTAGCCAAGGCGCGCGCCGTGTTGGCCGAGCGGCACCGCCGTCGGGGGGCGCGCCGCGCCGGTGGAGGTGGACATTCGTCGGTGCTGCCGTCGCCCGCACTGCCGTCCGTCGCTGCGTTCCGGGGCGTCGCAGCGCCCCCGGTTGTTGCCCCCACGCCGCCAGAGGTGGGTGCACCGGCCGGCCACCCCGGTAGCCAGGCCTCACGGGCTCGGTATCCGCCCCCCCCTACTCGCCCATCTCCAGCCGGCGACGGGGTGGGGTGGGGCGCGGTGGACCACCTCTCCGACGTGGACATGGTGCACATGCCGGCGGAGATGTCCATGGAGACGGCGGTGCCGATTGACTTTCAAGAAGCGTGGGCAGAGGCGCTGCGTGAATGAGCGGGTGGTGGCGGCGATGGAGGCCAATGACCCCGTGGTGTTGGATAGGGTGCTTAAGTGGAAGTACCTGTTGCCACAATTGTTGCTTAGGGCCCCGAGCCGAGGCGGACGGCGGCGGCTGCAAGCCTTGGCGTGGCGCTTTCGCGGAGAGGCGCATGACCGAACTCGTGCGCTCATGGGACGACGCGCGCACTGAGGCGTTCTACGCCGGACATGCCCGCCAGCGTCGGACGGACGCCGATCTCTTTGCGGCGCTGCTCGTGGGCACCGCGGACACCGTTGTGGCGTTGGTGGAGGACGGAGAGCTCTCCCGAGCGGCGGGCCGACTATCTTCTAAGGGTATGGGCGACTTGTCCGATCCTGCTATCCTCGCCCAGCTGCGCGACAAGCACCCGTCCCGTAGCCACCCGATCCCAGACGCCGCGTATGCCATTCCGGTGGACGAGGCCGCCCTGACGGTGGACATGCGCGTGCCGTACCAGCAACTCAAGCAGCACGTGGCGGCGGGGCCCTCAGGCATGCGCAACGAGTATCTCCGCTGCTTGGTGGGCGAATACGCCCCGGCGTCCGGGCCCGCGGCAGTCCGCGCCATGTCGGAGGTTGCCTCCATGTACCTCCAAGGCCGCCTGCCCGGGTGGTTCAACCGGCTCTTCGCCTCTGCTAGGCTCGTGGCACCTGTCAAGAAGCTAGGCGAGGGGAGGGCCCCGGACGTGCGGCCTGTGGCAGTCGGGGAGGCGGAGCGGCGCGCAGCGGAGCGGGCAGTGGTTGACAACATGAAGGAGGCATACGTGTCGGTGCTCGCTCCATCTCAGCTCGGCGTTGGCATTCCCGCGGGCGACTCTGTGCTCATCCACGGCGTCCGGCTCATCGCCGAGAAGCTTGGCCCACGTGCCGTCATCGTCCACACAGACCTTCGCAACGCTTACAACGAAGCATGGCGCCGCACCATCATCCAGCGCCACATCGATTGCTCTCCACTACACCCTGTCATCCCTGCGCTCCTAGCCTCCCTCTCCACGGACTCGTATCTGGTCGTGGACGACCGGTCCGCCCCTCTGCGGTCGGAGGACGGCGTGCAACAGGGCGCACCTTTGGCCACGACTTCCTTTTGCGTCGCGATTCACCCCGAGGTCCAGCAGTGTGATACCACGTTGGAGGTCAATGACGGGGCGGCGCGCTTCAACGCCGACGATGGAATTTTTGGTGGGCCTTCCGGAGCACGTTTGGCCGGCTCTTCACGCCTTCCGCACGGCCATCAAGGCGTCCGTGGGGCTTGAGGTGCGCTTCGACAAGATGCAGGCGTACAGCGCAGACATGGAGGCGGCGCGGCGTGAGGCTCCGGCCGACATCGAGTGGCCAGAGCTAGATGGCCATCACGGCATCGCGGTCCTCAACGTGCCGCTCGGATCGCCAGAGTATGTGCAGGCGTACATGCGCGGCAAGGCGGAGGAGCTACGAGTGGAGGTGGACGCTAGCCTGAGCAAGCTTCTGTCTGCCAAGCCCAGCCGTCGGTACACCCACGCCTTGCATCACCACGCATGGGCCCTGCTCAAGCATTGCATGCAACACAAGTCGGGGTATTGGCTCCGCAATTGTCTTCCGTCCGAGGTGGAGGCCTTTGCGGAGGCGGTGGATGCCACCATCCTCGCGGCGGTCGAACGGGTGCTAGGGGTCTCTTTTGATCCCTCCACGTACGGCACCGACACCAATCCGGTGGTCACCGATTTCTTGGCGGAGCTTTTGCACGACCCCGACCCCATGGCAGCGGAGGTGGCTACCTTGAGCGAGGATGCAGTGGCCAGGGCGCGCAGCAGGCTTCACCTCCCCACTCGATTGAAGGGAGCTGGCATCCGCCGCATGGCTACCGTTCGTGATGCCGCCTTCATCGGCTGCATGAATGCCATCCTCCCAAGGTTCCTGACTAGGAACTCCGGCACCAACACCCCCACCCCTGGTTTCTTCGACCCACAGCTCGGGTCCGTACTTGGCCGAGGCAGCTTCAACGCAAATTCTTCCGCCCGCCAGTATGACCACTTCCTCAACGATGCTCATGGGTCGGACAGCTACGCCGCGGAGATGCGCGAGGCGTGGGGCCGCCTCCAAGCGGCTACTGCTGGCCATCTCGGCGACGCAGATGCACGCCAGATGGAGCGGGAAGTGGAGGCTGCGTCGGGCTCGCAAAAGGAGCTGACGGCATTTCTAGACCAGGCCAACAACTCTCGGCTTCGAAATGAGGTGTGCGCTCTCCCTGCCACATGTAGGGAACGGATCTTGTTCAACCAGCTCGACGCGGCGTCAGGCATGTGGACAGTGGCCATCCCCACCGCGCGGACAGCCATGACTCCGCATGAGCTGCGGGAGGTCGCTGCCGGGTACTTCTTTCTGCCTAGCCCGTGCTTGGCCCCGGTGGTTGGGTGCAAGATTCATTCTGCCCTCGACGGAGCACAACCCCGTCATTGTTGATCTATACGGCGACGCGCTCATGAACCTCCCGGCGCCTGGAGACGCTCACTGGCGTGTACAGCACGACGCTATCGCAGATGCCTTCCGCGATCACTGTGTTCACGACCTAGGTATCGCGGTACGGCGGGAGGTGGATGACTTGTTCCAGCAGGCAGTGCCTCTCGGCAACACCGTACCCCGGGATGAACTCAAGGACCTAGTGCCGGACGCAGAGCTCTCCCTTCCGGCGTTCAACGTCGTGACCGGGAGCTATGATCCCCGGAGCTTGAAGTCCACGCTGCTAGAGTTCAAGACTATGCGGTACGGGGTCAAGTACACTTCAGTGCCCCGGGCCACAGCTGTGGATCGGTTTGAGCGCTCCCTGTTGGGCGACATACAACGGGGGTTGGCTGCGCGGGACGCGGCGTGGCACAACACATAGCCCGGACAGAAGGGTCCTCTTCGAGACATCCTGGATATGTCGGAGTACACGGGCATGGTCTTCGGCACAGTGGGTGAGGTGAGCAAGGGGGTGCACCGCACAGTGCGTGGTATCGCATGCTTGGCTGCGGACCAGGGTGCCCTCTCATCGCGGGGCACTCGGTGCATCACACGGGCTCACCAGGAGGCCTTGCTCGCAAGAGATTTCCTCGGGGTCCTGAGCTTGGTGGCCGCTCGAGAGCGTGCTCGCTGCCTCATCAGACGGCGCAGATTCGTCTCCCATCCCGTTGCTGAAGCTGCACAGCACGTCCGAGGATCACCTACACACACACGTGCTCGCGTGGCCCGGACTCTGAACCGTGTGCGCATCACTCATCCATCCCGCCTTATGTGGGATGCGGGCCGCTTTTAGCACTGTGAGATTCAGATGTGACGTAAATGTGCCCTACTGGTGACGAACGACGACATACGGGGACGATACGGGACGGACGAGGGACGTGGATTTCATACCCAGTAGCGACGACTATCGCGGGCGACCTGTAAAGTACTATATGAATTTCTCGTTTCCATAATTTCATCAAATTGATATGCGCACGCGGGCTCGCGTGTCGCCCTCCGACGCGGAGCACCCGGGCTAAGTACAGGCGGATGTACGCACTCATTGCACATCGCCGCACATCGCTGACCGCACATCGCTGACCGCTGACCCCGCGGTGTGCCGCGATGTGCGGCACGACGGGCGGAGGTGTGGGCGGATGTAGGTGGTACGGTAGGTGGTAGGCGGTAGGTGGTGTTCGTAGGTGCGCGTTTTAATGCAGCCGCCCTAACTGCTGATGATTGTGTAACGCCCCAGCACGCGCATGAAGTATGGGGTCGCCTCACGGTCACCGCCGCTCACCGTTGAATCAAGCGCGGACAGCCGCGCACTCGCATCTGTGTTGCCTGCCGGTGGTGGGTTACATCCACCCCAACTCTCAACCCCCCCCCCCCCCCCCCCGCCCCTCGCGCGCGGCAGCAGGCATGCCGGCAAAGGGATGGATAGCGAGTGTGTCGAAGGATGGCGTGTACTCATGCAAGCACTGCCGGGGCAACGTGACGGGCACTTGTGAGAAGATGGCGCGAGAGCGGCACTTCCTAAAATTCCCGAACTGTAGCCACTCGTTGAAGCGTGCGGCTAAGTTGCGCCGCAAGGCCGCCTTATCACAAGCAGCAGCAGCAGGGGCGGCAGCAGCAGCAGCAGCAACAACAGGGGCGGCAGCAGGAGTAGCTGCAGCCGTCGGAAACGGCCCGCCGGCGCCGGTCTCGGACGACGGCGGCTCGAAGGTGGACGATGTGATGGGCGTGGGGGAGGACCCCGTTGGCGAAGACGGTATGGACATCGACGCGCCTGCGTGGCCGCCGGCGGGCGTGGAACCCGCGATGAGGGCGTGATATGGAAAGGCGATTCCGGCGACTTCTACATGAAGGTCATCGCCAAGAAGTTCCGGGGAGTATGGCACTACGGCGTGATAACCGGCGTCGTTACCGAGTGGGTGTTGGAGGACTACGGCGGGGCGACCCAGTGGCGCGCTGTTTTCGAGGACGGGGGCATTGTGGGCCTTCTGCGTTCAGAGGTGAGTGGGCCCGGCCTGCGTGCTGGTGGCACCACTCAACTGCGGTTGTATGGAATCACACGCACCCGCCCGGTCGGCGTGGCAGGTTGTGGAGGCTATGGCGGCTGCCCAGGAGCACCCCCCTGTGGATGCGGACGGGGAGGCTCGCTTGGTAACCGTCCATGAAGGCGATGACTTGTCCAGTGAATCACGCACCTTGCCCGGCGTGCGGTCAACACAACCCGGCTGGCGGAGGCCAAGCAGAACACTGGCTGCCATGGCGTGTGCCATGTGCATGTGGTCCGGGGCTATGTCAGCATGGTCAACCTCTTCCCCCTCGCGCCGTTCCACCTGTTTTTTTTTGGCTTGGGAAGGGACTTCTGGAGGAAATTTGTCACCGTGCAGGGCCACATTGGATTCCGAGCTATGAAGCAGGAAGACCGGCGCCAGGCTTTAGTCCCGATACCCAGCAACTTTGAACGCGGGTTGCGCCCTTCGTTTGCAGTGTCCAAGAATCGAAAGGTAAACCCCTCCCCCCCCCCCCCCCCCCCGGGCGTGGGCGTGGGCGTGGGCGTGACGGCATTCCCCTCCATGACTGCAGGGTCAGGCAAGGTGACGGTGCAGCCCGGCTGGGTCATGGAGGACTGCTTGCACCACATGGAAACGTTTTCCATTCTTAACGCCGGTCCGCTCCTCGAGGAGGCCCGGGTGAAGGCGATCATGCCCGAGAAGGAGCTCGCGTCCCCAGCGGTGGTGCGTTCGGTGTCACGACTGGCGGTGCTTGGGCACATGTACAAGCGCCTGCAAGGAGCTGCGTGGTTCGTCACGCGGTGGGGGTTGCAGAATGTGGTGACGGAGGAGGACGGCCCCGAGCGCAAGGCGCAGGTGGACGCGCTCACTAGGGAGGGGAGGACTCGATACCCAGCGCGGCGCCAAGGCGCGGCGGCCGGGGCAGCGCGGCGCCAAGGCGCGGCGGCCGGGGCAGCGCGGCGCCAAGGCGCGGCGGCCGGGGCAGCGCGGCGCCAAGGCGCGGCGGCCGGGGCAGCGCGGCGCCAGGCGGTGGGCGGGCGGGGCAGCGCGCGGCGCAAGGCGCGCGGAGGCAGCGCGGCGCCAAGGGGGCCGGTGCTAGCGCGCGCGCGGCAGCGCGGCGCCAAGGCGCGGCGGCGGGCAGCGCGGCGCCAAGGCGCGGCGGCCGGGGCAGCGCGGCGCCAAGGCGCGGCGGCCGGGGCAGCGCGGCGCCAAGGCGCGGCGGCCGGGGCAGCGCGGCGCCAAGGCGAGTGGGATGGGCGGGGCAGCGCGGCGCCAACGCGAGTGGGATGGGCGGGGCAGCGCGGCGCCAAGGCGCGGCGGCCGGGGCAGCGCGGCGCCAAGGCGCCGGCAAGCCGGGGCAGCGCGGCGCCAAGGCGCGGCGGCCGGGGCAGCGCGGCGCCAAGGCGCGGCGGCCGGGGCAGCGCCGGCGCCAAGACAGCGCATACAGCGGAATCGGCGGAAGGGATGCATTACAAGTTGTGGACGGCAGCCGCTGAAAACTATGCGGTCATGCCGCAACAACCCAGCACTGGCTTCTGGATACCTCTGATCTGGCTGGCGGCGGCGGGCTGCGGGATGCAGGGCCGCATGACTGAGGTGGCGGTGCTGGTGAGCCCGGAGAGTCTGCATGCGGCGGAGGGCGGCGCAGCCGCATAGGCACTAGACAATGCTCTTGACAGCGAGCCCCAATTGTCTGCCCAGCGCCTGCCCCAATGTAACGCACCAGCTTGGCAGCAATTGGCAGCTCTTTTGCCCCCCCTCCACCCCACAGACACACTACCAATACCAGTTTCTCATCCCGGCGGGCAGTTGATGCGTATACCCAGGCTTGTGCGTACGCGGTGCGGGAGGGGGGGGGGGGGGGGGGGGAATCACTATAGCTAAGCTAGTGATGTGAGATATGAGTGCAGCAACAGATATTGTGCAAGATATAATACGATGGCATGCAAGCGGGTCCCCGCTCTTCCACAATCATTGGCCCTGCTCCCTCTTGCCCCGCCCCCGGTGCCCTTTAGCTGCTCTCAGCATCCCGAGTGGGATGGGCGGGGCAGCGGTTGCTACCGAGTGAGGCGTAGCATCGTTTGCAGTAGCAACGCAGCCTTTCCGGTGTGACGCCGCCTGGATGTAACCCAGCAGTACGCGCAAAGTGCAAGTGCAAGCTGCTGATGGCGGGGATCCCGCGCGGGGGGGGGGGGGGGGGGGGGGGGGGGGCGGTAACCCAGCAGTACGCGCAAAGTGCAAGTGCAAGCTGCTGATGGCGGGGATCCCGCGCGCGGGGGGGGGGGGGGGGGGGGGCAGCGGCTGTGGGATAGGCGGGGCAGCGGTTGCTACCGAGTGAGGCGTAGCATCGTTTGCAGTAGCAACGCAGCCTTTCCGGTTGCATAGTGTGACACCGCTTGGATGTAACCCAGCAGTACGCGCAAAGTGCAAGTGTTACACGTCCGTGTGCCCCACCCAATGACATTGCGCCCGACCTCACTGACGGCATGTCTCGCTCTCCTTCAGCTCCTGGGCCGTCCGCCGCCTCACCCTGCGCACCCTACCAGCCGCGCGTGCCTTCTCGGAAGCCTCACACACGGCGGCGCGAGTCGCGTCGTGGAACGCGTCCCTGACATGGCGGAACTCCGCCCTCACCGTGGCCGTGGTCGGGCAGAGGACTGCCCGCTGATGGGTCGCCATGCATGGGTACTTGGGGCCGCACAAAGCCGGGGTGCCGTCGCAGCAACACTCCCAGTCCGTCCGTTGGCCGCAGTCCACGCATGACGGGCGTCCGGCCAGGACACGCACATGATAGTGCATGTGGCCGCCTCCCGCCACTGCTCGTAGTGCTCCGGTCAACATGGCGACGAGCAAGTCGGCATGTCCCGCAGGTGGCTGCGGGGCGGGTGGCGCGAGCGCAGCCTCGCTCGCCTCGACAACCCCCTCAGCCCGATCAGTCGCCTCGACCACGGCCTCCTCCGCCTCCTGACGCGGCGCACCAGGCGCATCATCGTCGCCTGGCAGGGCGTCCCCCCCCGCAACGGCGCCGTCGGCGGTGGCCGACGCCGTCGTGGCGGGGTGTTGTGAGGAGGTGGCCCTAGACATAGGTGGGGCCGGCACCGCCATGTGTTGCTCCACATGCGGTGCGGTTCCTGACGCGACAGCTCCGTCGCACCAGTACCGGCGCCGGCACCCCACGCCTGCTGGGATTACCACCAACCGGCATGTTTCCTTTGGGAGGCGGTTCATCCGCGTCGGAGGTGAGCGGCGGTGCCTGTGTGGGTGTGAATACTGCCCGGCCATTAGGGCTCCCGCCGCCTGCCGCTCCGCCGACCCAAGCCGCGGCGTGTGCTGCGCCCCGCATAGTCGCCTCGAATATAATATACATGACGCGGGGACGGGGGGGGGGGGGGGGGGGATTCGTGCGTTTCGTATGTCGGCGGAAAGGCGTGCGAAGCTGCGGCTGGCGAAGGTGGTGGAAATAAGCGTGGCGGCGTCGGCGGCGTATTACCGTGCGTGCATGCGTGCGCAACCCCGCGGCAGCAAGCGCCGGACTCGGCGTGTGCCGGCGGCAGAGCTGCGAAGCCATGGACACGGTACGGGATGCCAAGTCTGGCTAAGCAACTGCCGAGGCTGGCGGCTTAACCCCCATGTCCGGCGGTTAAGGGACGGAAAGTGCGTAGAAGTTGATCGGCAAAGCGGGCATATAAGCCTGGCTGTGCTAGGTTCCTATTAAGTAATGGCGGTTTGTGCTAAGTAATTCGTAGGGGTGGACCATGCAGCGCAGGTAGGGGGCGGTATAAATGAGGCCGGGCACATATACTGCTCCACGAAACGACACTGTCGCACGTGTAGTTTGAATAGACGCCCCCCCCCCCCCCCCCCCCCCGCCGGTCGGCCCGCCGGGTCGGCCCGCCGACCCGCCACGGCATGTAATATCTGTCATGCATCGCCGGGGTATGTGTGAGTGGATGCCCCGCCGCCACATCCCCCCCCCCCCCCCCCCCCCCCCCCATTTACACTTGTGCACTCATTAAGTTTGGGCTGGTTTCGGAGCAGTACATGTACGTATGTATATACATACAATGGAACGTAGGACCTGCGCGGAAAAGAGGCGGGGCTGGCGGAGTGCGTTGGGGGTGCGTAGAGTAGCGTGTTGGTGAGATTCGGGGTGCATCGGACGCCGGATGCCCATCCACCCAGGCGTAAAAGACGCGTACGTAATATTCACACTATATATATATTCACACGCAAATGTGTGAAACCGGACATCCGTGCCGGATGGGTGGGAATACGGCGTCCGATGCAGCCAAAACCCCAGCAACACGCTATTCTATGCACCGCC